>JAJTUV010002109.1:0-190000 GCA_021653895.1 Mastomys natalensis | reverse complement strand
ATTTGCTTGAGTTTAATCCAGCTGGCAAGTCTCTTCAAGTCTCTGCAAGAGCAGTTAAGGGCTATTAGCTACTGAGTCATCTCAGAGCAGACTTCCCTGCCATTCTACCCTGAGCTGTAACAAAAGCCTTCTCACTAGTCTCCTTGATTCTATCCTTGTCTCCTCTGTAAGTATCCAGAGGAGTTCATTTAAGACCATCACTCAGGGTGTGTAGATGATACAGCAGGGAAAAACATCCACTGTCAAGACAGACAACTTGGGTTCACTCCTTGAGTACCATATGGAAGAAAGACAAAACTGACTCCCTAAATCAGCCTCTGACCTTCACAAGCACGCAACAGCATGTACGTGACCACACACAATAAATACATAAATGTAATGAAAATCAATTTTAGGAATGTAATGAAAATCAATTTTAGGAGCTGGAGATATGGATTAGTTTAGTTTGCACTACTATTGTAGAGGACCCGAGTTAGGATCCCAATACCCACACCAGTTGGTTCAAAGATGCCTGTCCTCCAGCTTCAGGGGATCTGACACCTTCTTCTGGCCTCCCCAGCACCTGCAGCACATGTACACACTCATACACTGTTCATATACTACCTACCACATGGTTGGAACTTTCTTACGTCCCTGAAATACTGTCAATTAATTTGGAGAGAGAGATGGCCACCTGATGATTTTCCTGTGCCACAGAGCTTCATAATCCCGAGAAACTTCCTACTGCCTCATTAGTGGCTAGTTTGCTACACTATGCACAATGAGATCTGACAAGGGCAGTTGACTAGTGCACACATCAAACTACTAATGTTTTTCTTTAAATGAGTGGGTGCTGGGTAGTGATCACACATGTTTATAATCCTAGCACTTGGAAGACTAAGGCAGGAGTGTTGCTAGATTCTGAGGCCAGATTGGGAGACAAAACAAGATTAAATTATAAAATAGAAAATCAAAATATCAGCTGGATGCAGATTAGAAAAGTAAACAATGGGGATGAAGAAGTCACAGTTGGGGCTGGAGAGAAGCTCAGCAGTTGAGAGCTGAGGTCCTTAAGTTAGTTAAGTTCCACAGGCCTTCAGTTTCATTCCCAGAACTGACTCGGCAGCTCATAGCTAAGTTCAGTTCTAGAGAATCAGACATTCTCTTAGACATGCATCAGGACCAACACCCATACTCAGAAAGTAATAAAAACCAATTTTTTTCAAAAGCAGAAGTTACCTTAGATTTTTTTTTTTTTTTTATCAGAAATTGAGATCATACCTTTCATTGGTAGGTATTGGCATCTCTGAGCCACTGACCTCCTGGAAAAAAAAAATCAAAGTTGCCTGTCAGCTCTGATGGTCAGATTAGAATGTTATCAGCTGTCACTTTACAGATTAAGCTATTTGAAATACATCATAGGAACCCAAACCATAGAATTATAGGACTGCCCTCCGAAAGGCCCAACGAGCAGCTGAAAGAGTCAGATGTAGATACTTACACCCGACCAATGGACAGATGATGGTGATCCCTGTGGTTGAATTAGGGTAAAGCTGGAAGAAGCTGAGGAGGAAGGTGACCCTATAGGAAGATCAGCAGTCTGTACTAACCTGGACACCCGGGATGGCTCATACACTGAGCCACCAACCAGGCAGCATACATCAGCTGATATGAAGCCCCCAACACATATACAGCAGAGGACTGCCAGGTCTGGACTCAGTCAGAGAAGATGCACCTAATACTTGAGAGACATGGGGCTTCAGGGAGTGGGGAGGTCTTGTGGGGTTGGGGGGTGGGAACATCCTCTTAGAGATGGGGGGAGAAGGTGAGGGATGTTGAACAGTCGTAGGGTGAACCAGGAGTGAGATAAAGTCTTGACTGAAAAAATTTTTAAAGAATAAACAAAACAAAAACATAACAATGTAACACTGATCCAGCAGAATAGAGGGATACTAACAGGAACTGGAGCCCTTTGGACAATGGTTTTTTTTTTTTTTTTTTTTTGAGACAGGGTTTCTCTGTGTAGCCCGGGCTGTCCTGGAACTCACTCTGCAGACCAGGCTGGCCTTGAACTCAGAAGTCCGCCTGCCTCTGCCTCCCAAGTGCTGGGATTAAAGGCGTGCGCCACCACCGCCCGGCAACCCTTTGGACAATGTAACAGCCATGTGGCCCTGCTGCAATTTAGGATCCTGAGCAAGAACCTGACACTGTTGGGAACCAGCATCCAGGACTTGGTTCTCCACATCCTATAAAAAAGCAGCAGTGAGAAGTCAAAGGATGGGACTGTTAGTAATCGGGTCTTCTCTCAGAGGGAACTGGCTTAAGTTGTGTTTGGGGGTTGGAATGAGATGTCCTCCATAGGCTCGGGTATTTAACATGTGGTCCCCAGTTGGTGGTACTTTCTGGGAATGTTATGGGGAAGTTCAGCCTTGCTGGAAGAAGTATATCACTGGGGTGGGAATGAAGGGCTCACAGGCTTGCCTCACTTACAGTTTGCGCTCCTGCTCCATGCTTATAGTTGAAGCTGTGCTTTCTCGCCTTCTGCCATGATGAACTCTTATCCCCTTGGAACCATAAGCCTGTATAAACTCTACATAAGTTGCTTTTCACCATGGTGTTTTTATCACGGCAATAGGAAAGTAACTCATACAGGCTGATACCCTCACATGTCCATTAGAGTTCATGATCATGATGGCACATGCCTGCAATCCCAACACTCAGGAGGCTGGGGCATGAAGATCAAGTTCCAGTCATGCCTGACCTATAGAGCACAATCCTGCATCCCAAAATAAAATGGAACAAACTCAGTGGGGATCTTTTTTGCAAGGTGAAGTTCTCAAATAGCAGTGACCATCAAAGCCCTCATCAAACCCCACAAGGAAGGAGCTGGAATCTTACCTTCTCCATATTCTTCTCAATCTCTATTGGCACAACGTAGATTCCAGGTACTGCCTTGTCAATAAGGTTTGTAAAGGTATTCCTGCTTATGTTGTCTTCTAGCCAACAAGATGGAAACACATGAATCAAAACATTACTTTTAAAAGATTTATTTAACTTACTATTTTGTGTATGAGTTTTTTCCTACTTGTATGTCTCTGCAATCCTTGTGTACACGAAACACGCAGGCCAGAAGAGGATCTCAGGCCCTTGGGAAGTAGAGTCACACACAGTTGTAAGCTGCCATGTGAATGCAGACAACTAAACCCAGGTTCTTTAGTCTCTTAATCATTAAGCTATCTATCCAGCCATGAAAACAGAAATTTCTAAAAGCTGACATTGTAACACAATATAAAAGAAAGAGATGTTAATTTGGTATTTACACACTAAAGAAAATATTAAAAGTCCTTGATTCTTGTAATTAAACCACTGTTTCTATAAGAGCATGAACTTTGTATGCACGGCAACAGATCTGGAGTTCATAACACACACCGGCCTGCAGTCTGAGCAGAGTGTCTGAGGCAGCATTTGTTGGCATTCCTGATGGGACATGTACAGTGCACAGTGCAAGTGACTGGTTTTCAGAACAAAGGCTGCAGTGGAGTGGGAGATGCACACACTGCCAGGACAATTTTATTCACTTCACCTCTAATTTTGAATTAACATTTGTCCATTGTGTGTTCAGAATACTGTTGACACATTTTTCTCAAGCTCTACATTCCATTCCATGATCTGCCATGATGTCGTACGCCACAGTAAATGTAGCTGGAACCTAGTAGATGAGGCCAGCCTTCAGAATAAAGGACAATATTGTGAAACATATATCTGAGATCAATGTCCAAACAATATAAAAAATATATACCTACAATATAGCAAGACAAGTAGTATAATTAAGAAATGATGTGTAAGTGTGTGTGTGTGTGTGTGTGTGTGTGTGTGTGTGTGTGTCTATGGTAGTAGTGGGTAGTGGTGGTAGGGCAGTAAGTAGATATTCTGAAGAGATACCTAAGTGTTTAATAGTATGGATTGCTTCTTCAGAGAACCCAAGTCCCAGCACTAAGTTCAGGTGACAATCACCTGTAACTCTGACTCTTGGGATTCAACTACTTCTTCTAGCCTCTATGGGTACCTGCACACAAGACAATCACACAAATACATAAATAAAGTTCTAATTATTTTTATTTTCATTTTATGTGTGTGAGTGTCTGCCTGCAATTATATATGTGCACTACCTGTGTGCCTGTTGCCTGAAGAGTAAAGGAGGGGGTGCTGAATCTTCTGGAGCTTAAGGTACAAGCAGTTATGAGTTCCCATGTGAACGCTGAGATCTCAACCTGGGCCCTCTGCGAGAGCATCTAATATGCTTAACCACCCAGCCATCTGTCTAAATCCAGTTTAAAAAAAAAAACAATCTTGCATGGTGGTCGGTGGTGGTGGCTTTATTCTAACATTCTGAAGACAAAAGCAGGAATTCTTTGTGAGTTCAAGGCCAACTTGGTTCTCCATATTTAGTTCCAGGCCAAGCAGGGGTAACTTTTAAGACCCTTTCTGTACATACATACATACATACATACAATAGGGCTAAAAAAATGGTTCATCAGTTAAAAGCAATTATTGTTCTTCCCAGCATGGACATGGTGCCTCACAGTTGTCTGTAACTTCAGTTCCAGGGTATCTATCACCCTTTTCTGGCATCTGTGGGCCCGGCATGCACATGCACAGACATAAATTCAGACAAAACATACAAAATACATAAAACAAATACATAAAACAATGAAATTAATAAATCTCAATGCAACATCAAAATTAATAAAGAAAATAATTTTTTAAAATGGGAAAGAAATAAGAGATATGTCTGCAAGAAGATAGGAGTTCTGACTCAAACCTAGACGGACTTTGAGGACATGAAGAACTATAAACACTTATGCCCTATGGTGGACATGTAGCAATGTGTTGGGCAAATGTGGGTCCCACGTCTGCCTCGCCACAGGGCTAAGGCTGCTAGGGGAGGCAGAGGTGCAGGATGTTTGACTGCACTCACCCCACCCTGGCGCCTCTTCAGTGTTGGGCTGTGAGAAACTGCTGCAGGGACACCTCTCCATGGGTGGTGGAGTGCAGTCAAACTTCCCGCACCTCTACCTTCCCCAGCAGCCCTAGCCCTGTGATGAGGCAGACTGCAGGACTCAAATTTACCCAACAATTGGTCTGACCAAAGTGGGACAAACCCAGCTACAAGTGTACCCCCAGCTGGCGACCCACAAAGACCCATTCCAGAACTCAAGGACCGTGAGTAACCTCTGACTTAGTTCAAAAGACTAGGTCTTCCCCTCCCCCCCTCCGCCTCCACGTGTTCCTGGCCAGCTTCTTCCCTCCCCCCTCCTTTTTGACTCTTAGCTACAAGTCTCCAAATCTTATTTTAGACTTAACTGGCCCTACTAGGTAGCGACTAGCCTCTACTCTCTGCCCCTCCCCAGTACCACAGCAAACTCAAAATGCTGTTACATGAGTCACTGCTTAACAAATAGTGACCTGCCCACTCTGTCTGCTCAAAAAGTACACAAAATGCAACATGAAGCAAGGTCAGATAACTTCTCTTAACTTTGTTACAAGTGCCCCAGTCCTGCCAGGACAGTGGTTCTGTCTTTTAAGAATCAGCCTCCTGTGTTTCTGTTAATAGTGTCTAGTCTTCATTAATACTTTTATGTCTCTCTAATACTTTTAACAGGAAGGGATGTTTTATTTTGTCAAAGGCTTTTTCATCATCTAATGAGGTGATCATGTCAAAGATTTTCTCAAAGATCATTTTTTTGAGTTTGTTTACATAATGCATTATGTTGATGGATTTCCATATATTGAACCATCCTTGCCTTCCTCAGATGAAGCCTCCTTGATCATGGTGAATGAATGAACATTTTGATGAGTTCTTGGATTTGGTTTGCAAGAATTTTATTGAGCATTTTTGCATCAATATTCATAACAGAAATTGATCTGAGGATCTCTTTTTTTTGTTGAGTCTTTGTGTGGTTTAGGTATCTGTGGGTCAGTGGGCTATGAGAGGCAGCTGGGTACCTGGTCGAGGGCAGGCCTTGAACCCCGGAGACCCAAAAGGGACAGTAGGAGTTCAGCCTTGCTCCTGGACACCCTAGTTCCTTTCACATAGCCACAGCCCTCTACAGCCCTTTCCACAGAGAGGTTTGTGGTCATTGGTCACATAGCACAGGTAGAGGGCCTGACTACAGGCCACAGAGCCTCAAGACATCTCCATATTCATGAGATACCTAAAGGCCAGAGGGGATAGCCAATTAAGCATTCCTTCCCAGACCCTCCTCCTTGCAAAAGGTATTTAACCTCAGGCCTGCCCTGAGAATATGGGGTATAGCTTCATCCATTTTCCACCATGACAATAAAGATCTTAAGACCATATTTTAAGACCATGGACTACCTCTTCTTTGGGGCCTGCCATGGGGAACTGTGGAGAGGGTCTTCAGCTACAGAGCCTCCTCGAGGACCTCTCTACGTTCTAGCCATGGAGGCTGTCAACTCAAGTGAACTAGCCAAGCTAGCCATGACCCAGCCAAGCGAGTTGCAGTGACCAAGAGTCTCATTTCTGCAGGGTGCCACCGGAGCTCATCTTGTCCCCTTCCCCTTTCACGGGGTCTCAGACTGTGTTCTCCCCATGCCTGGAGTGGAGCCCTGAGGCTTCTCACAGCCCAACATCTGCCTGGCGTGTGTGTGGAGTGAACTCAATGGAATTCCTGCACCTCTGCTTCCCTGAACTGTGGTCCCAGCCCCTTGGGGTGGCAGACACACAGGACTCACAACTCAACCCACTTGACCTATGCCTGTGTGCACGCTACAGCCCAACAGGTATGTGTATAAGTGTGGCTTCATAGAGCAAATTGAGTAGTGTTCCTTCTGTTTATATTTTGTGAAATAGTTTAAGAAGTATTGGTATTAGATCTTCTTTGAAAGTCTGATAGGATTCTGCACTAAAACCATCTGGTCCTGGGCTTGTTTTTGGTTGGGAGACTTTTAATGACTGCTTCTATTTCCTTAGGAGTTATGGGACTCCTGGGGTTCAAGCTGGCTCTGAGTGTCAGTAGAATGGGTAGAGAGCCAGAGTCAGGGGACTGAACCTAGGGACCATAGTGGAAGAGCTAGGGGAAGGACAGAAGGAGCTGAAGGGGATTGCAACCACATATGAAGAACAATATCCACTAATTGGATCACCCAGAGCTCCCAGGGACAAAACCATCATCCAAAGAGTATACATGGAGGAAGTCATGGCTCCAGATACATATGTAGCAGAGGTTGGTCTTATGTGACATCAATGGGAGGTGAGGTCCTTGGTCCTGTGGAGGTTTGATGCCCCAGGATAGGAGGATGCTAGAGCAGTGAGGCTGGAGTGGGTGAGTGGGTAGAGAAGCACCCTCATAGAGTCAAAGGGGAGGGGCAGAGGGGGTTGGGATGGGGATTTTGAAGAGGGGTAGGCCAGAAGGGGAATATCATTTAAAATGTAAATGAATAAAATGATTAATATGTCATTTCAGGTCTGGTAAATTCTTTTACTTCTGTACCACAAGCTAGCCATTTCCAGAACAACACAACTTTGTAAACAACAACTTGATTGCAGGAGAGGGCAGCATCCTGAAGCAGTCTTGCAAGAGCTGTACATATTCACGAACTCTAATTCCTCCCTGTGGTTTGCTTTAACCCACTCAAAAACATCACCCTCAAACTGGTCTTTTATAATGGACACCAGTCTCCACTTGGCTAATTCCAATGATCAGTTCCCAGATTGCTCATAACCAACCAATGTACATGTGGTTTGATGAACTGCTATCTTCCTTTTATGGTGGTGGCATAATTTTTGCTGTTGTTTTATTGTTTTTGTTGTTAGTTTCTGAGGTGTGGTATCATGTAATATTGTGCAGGAACTCACAAGAGTCTCATTAATGACTAGATAATCCACCCTTGCCTTGAACTTGCAACCATCTACCTTCCTCCACATCCCCAGTCCTGGGACAGCAGGTGTGAGCCATCACTCTTGGCTTATTTCCATCTTCAGGGAACATTTTCTTCGGTGGCTTCCAGGATACTCAACTCTCCTGACCTCACTCCACCCCTCAGGATGTTCCCTCACTGTCTCTCCTGGGCTGTTTCCTGATTGTCCACTCCATTTCTAGAAGCTGAGGTATCCCTACTCCTGGCACATTCACTCCTGGGATGATTTCACCCTGTGGTAACAGGACTTTAAATTAGCCAGAGGCCAGTAGATCTGAACTAAAGACCCCACCTGTGCAAACACCTCTGTAGCACTGGCCAGTGGTGTGAAAGGGCATCAGATTGACTTCACTTCAAAAACAGGGTGTACTATCACATGCCTATATCCCAGCACTCCAGAGGTGGGACAAAGGCATACTGTGTTCACATCAGCCTAGCCTACTCACCAGTGAGCTTGGTTTTAAAACAAAGTGCCCTGCCCTCAGAAATGATCTTGGCATAGTGGTACACATTTTGTAACCCCACAACGTGTAAAGAAGAAGAGGATCAGGAGTCCAAGGTTACCTTTAGAACACTGGAATAGTGGCTTGTGTAATGCCAGCACTCAGAAGGTAAAGGCAAGAAGATCACTGGGGATTTGAGGGTAGCCTGAACTACATAATGAGCTCCAAGAAAGCCTTGGCTACACAGTGAGATCTTGTCTTAAAATAAAATAACAAATTCAAATAAAATTGACAGAAAAAGGAAAAAAAGATATTCTTGGCTATATATCAAGAACAACCTGTGCTACATGAGACACTGTCTACAAGAATCAAGTTAGCCACGCATAGTAGCATATGATTCTAACCCCAACACTTGGAATGTAGGAGTTCTAGGAAATCCTTGGCTCTATAGAAAATTCTATGTTCCTATGGCTATATGGAATTAAAGAAGGCAATAACCAAAGCATAGTGTTACAGTGGGTGAAGACTTGTGCTGTCAAACATAATGTCCTGAGTTTAATCCTTGGGACCCACATGTGAGAAGGAAAGAATTGACTCCTGAAAAATGTCTACTGATCTCTACATGTGTTGGTCTGTGCACACACGCTGCACCTCAGATGTGCTCACCTTTCAAGCTACCCCACTTTGATTAAAACAACTTCACTTTCTAATTGCCCAAGACAAAAACTATGGCAACATATCTTCTGCCTTCACCTCTCAGGACGTATGTAATCCCTTGATGCTACCCTCAAATGTACCAGAGTTTCACCAATTCCCCATACTTCATGTTACCAACACAGTTGTTACTATACAGCAGTGAATCTCAGGTATCTCTGGAGTTTAAGTCTGCAGTGTCCCCTTTCAGGTACTGTTACATCTATAATATATTCTAAAAATAGCAACTACAATAGAAATGAGGACAGTGGAATTCTGATTCTATACAGTCTCCCTCCTCCCTTTCTACTATCCCTGGAATGTACCTGGCCCTGATCTCTCTTCACCTATCATAAGAGGGAAAAAACCCAACTGACCAGCCACAGGGATAAAGCCAGGGAGTCTCCAGGACAAACAGGTCACTGAGCTGAATCATACCTGGGGAATCTTCTTGAAAATGTTCTTGAAGAAAATCAATCTCCACAGTTAATAAATCTGATCCCAACAAGAAACATGAGCAAATGGCTGTTGTTGTCATTGTTGACAAGCATGTGAATTCCCTATGAGCACAGCTGACTATTCTGCAGTCTATTTCTTTTTAATGACAATTTCTCCCCAGAGATCACAGACACAGCTTTTGTTTCAGTGACCACTGGAATGGTCTGCATGGTCATCTAGTGTCACAAATAGAACAATCCTCCTTATATTTAATTTTAATTGTATATGACAGTGTTTCCTCATGTAGCTTTGGCTGACCTGGAACTAGATATGCAAATCAGGCAGGCCTCAAATTTACAGAGATCAAAGTATCTCTGCCTTCTGAGTGCTGGGGAATTACTTTCCTAAACTAGCTCTCTTCAGGTACTAACTACCACAGTGGGTTTAGAACAATTCTTTACAAATGTAAAGTAGGCACATTCCAATACCCATCTCCTTACAAGTTCCCAGTCCAATTCAAAATCCTTACACTAGTCTTAAAAGCCCCAGCATCTGTGTCCACCCTCTCTTCCCCTGCTCTCTCTGCTCCTGCTACACTGATCTGGACACTGATAGACCAAGTTCAGGGCCTCTGCATCTGCTGCTCCTTTGACCACACAACCCTATGGCATCTTCCTTCATCCACTTCAGCTCTCCTCAGTTGTCACTCTCTGGGTGAATCCTGTCCTAACCTTGCTTTGTAGAAGAGCAAGCTTACACCTCAGGCCTGATCTTCTTCCAGACTTTATGCCTGTTTTCACAGCACCCATGGCCAGTTGACAAGTTTCCCTTATTTCTTTATACTACGTTTCCCTCACTGGAAAGCAAGTTCCAGGAGGATTAAGACTGCTGCATGCTCAGATGGAGCAGGTGCTCTGAAGTAACTGTATGAAAGACATACATGAGCCTGGTAGATCTCTTTCTAGTTGTGAAAGAACAAAAGCCTGAGTGCACTGTCCAGTTCTGCAGGCACAGGCTGGCCTGACTCTGAGATGTTCCGTGCTAATGCCCCAGCTGCTAGGATTTTAACAAAGACAATATAAACTCCAGCAGTACACAGTTCTCCCTGAGGGCTCAAAGACATATGGATTCCCTTCATTGTAGATCAACCCCCAAATCCCAATTTTTAGCCCTTCCAGCTTTGGCTTTTTTGATGTGAATCCACAACAAAAAAGAAGAAAGTTGCCTGCCCTGTGTCAATCTACTCCTCACTCACCTTTCTCACTCCAGATCACCACAGGTAGTAGTAGTTCTGCCTCAGGGTCCAGATATATCAGAAAATTGGTATCAGAACACAAGGACAGAACACATACTGTTCGGATCAACAGGAGGCGAGGTGACGCCATCTTAGCTCAGTGACACCAACAATTGCTTATGTCCCTGGCTGTCAATCAGGGTGCCTTGCAGGGACCCAGGTGACCACGCCTCTGCAGGGCAGGTGCCACAGCCTGAGCATTCCCTGCAGCAAAACTAATTTGACAGGTATTTACTGTGTGCTTACAACAGCCTGGAAGCTGCTCCTCTGTCTTTAGGGACTCTCATCCAATGCTTCCAGTTAACACATAAAGACATCAGTGAGACTGTTTCAGGGTCCTCAGGGAATTGAACTATGCCTCTTTCTCTCAGCTGTGTCTTAGCAGAGAAGAGCTGTCTGAATGATTCCTGCTCTTAGTTAGTTTGTACCCTTCTAAATAGAAGAAATTTTGCCCCAGGGACCCATGCCCCTTTCATCCAAAACAAGCCTGATCATAAGGGATGCTACACTGTATCATTCGAAATCTTCCTTAGAAACAGCTCTTGGTGCTCCACTCCAAACGACACATGTCCCTCATTCCCCTACACACCTGGTGTGGCCCTGGTGGGCACAGAGTGACATGGTTCTTTCTCCTGGAACAGGGCACTGGTGTGAGCCTCCACAAGTATCGATGGCTGCTGTGGGCATAAGGCTTGTTTGTGTAATAATGTACATATTTTCTGGACCCACTAGCAGTGGAGGACTCTTTCCTTCTGAGGAATGTCCTCCCTGTTGATGTTAATGACTCCATGATAATCAGAGACAGCACAAGTCCAGGAGGTGAGGGTGTTGCTATGTCTAAAAAATGGTAACTACTGGAACCTTCAGGGCAGCCCTTAAGGCTATGGGGAAAAGAACTCTACAAACATGAGTTTGAAAATATATAATTCTTAACTATGTAAAAAATAAAGGTGCAAAATGAATTTTATGAGAGGATTCAAGAATCTAAAGGAACAAAGGCAGCCACTCAGTGAGCCAACTTGTTAGAAAATTACTAGGGAAGAGATAAAGAGATTTAGGGAGTGGTGACCGCAGGAGATCCCAGCCAGCTAAGGTTTTTTTTTTTTTTTTTTTTTTTTTGTTGTTGTTGTTGTTGTTGTTGTTGTTGTTTATGTTTACAAAGGCAGAAAGATTCCTGTGTTCAGGATCAGCCTAGGACAGAGCAAGGTTGGGCTCAGGCATAGTGGAAATGGTAATTTCAGGGGAGGATCCCACCCAAACTAGTTTATAGTCTGTGCTTAACAAAGGCAGATAGATAGATATCTGAATTCTTTGCAACATTAATATATATATACACACACATACATACATGTGTGTGTGTGTGTGTGTGTGTGTGTGTGCTTGAAGTTTCCTAGGAATCAAAGGCCTGGGGTAGTAGGATGCTGATTCATAAGATAATCAAAAGGAAAATCTGGAGTAAATGACTGGATTAGTGTGTAAAGTAAAAACTGGCCTTGTGTTCTGCAGGAGGAGCTATCCAGAGGATTATTTTTAGGATAAAAAAGAGAACTGCTTGGAGAACACAGGCATGCACACACGCACATGCACGCGCACACGCACATGCACGAAAGCAAGCCAGCAAACAGGACATGGACAGAGAGATCTTTTAGACTAGCAAGCAAGCAGAATGTAGACAGAGAACTCTCCAGAGAGAAAGTAGTAGCACATAGAGAGAAGCAGACTGGAGACGCTGGATCAAGCAGAACATAGGTCATTGGCTTGGATATGAGTTATTCTTTTCGCTGCTCCCAGACACCTCTTCTCTCAGAACCCTTCTCCAAGATGAGGCTGGTCCTGGGCACACACATATAGGACCTACATCTCACAGGTTCTAGAAAATTCAGATGATCAAGATGGGACCAAGTGATTCCCAAGATGAAGCCTAACCTCAATACTTTTCCTCTCCCCTTCCCCTTCCTTCCATTTTACCCCTTCTCTGTCTCTCTGTGTCTCTGTCTCTGTCTCTCCCTCTCATTCTGTATGGCCTGAAACTGTCCATGTAGACAAGCTGATCTTAACACCTAAAACTCACAGAGATCTATCGTCCTCAGCCTCCTGAGTGCTTGCATCACCACCACACCTAGCTTCTAAACTGACACATCACAACATCTTATAGTTTGGCCACTCCACAGTCTATGAACTGGCATCCTTATATTTAGCCTTACACTGAATTTGTGTATTCTCCCCACAGCTAGAAACCATTTCCTTTGCTCATCTACTTCCGACTAGCAACCCACTGCACCAGCCAGCACCTCTTCATAGACTCCACCAGCTAGAATACCCACCACCCGGCCATGTACTGGGTGGGTATTGTTAGGGTCCAGGAATAGCCACACAAACCACTCAGACAACAAATCTCAGTCAGATATTGATGGTTTATTGAATTTGTACTCCAAATCTGATTAATCAGGGTTGCAAGCAGGAGATGGGATCCAAAAACTGCCACCACAGGCAGTCCTCAGAGCCAGTTTTTATATGGGAAAAACAATGAACAGGTGCATTTGCAACACGTAGGCTATCTAGACAAAATAGTGATGTCTGCCCTTTAAGCTGATAGGATGGGTCTAGAGGCAAGGAGGCTAGGGGATTTCCAAAGTCCATGAGGCTCTGTTGACAAAGTACAAGTTGTTTTTCTTAGGGCAAAGAACAATAGGTCAAGTTAAGGTTATAAGCTACAAAATGAAGTTTGAGGGAGTATGGCAGAGCTATTGTCAAGTTTTAATATTGAACAGATATCTCTCTTTGTCTGTCTCATACCTCCTTCACAGATCTCTGATATCTGGGTGTTCCTCTTCATTCTTACCACAAGCTTTTTTGCCAGGTCAATTATCCATAGTCCTTTGACTGTTGGTCTGTCTGTCTGTCTACCCAACCTAAAAGTCCATAGCTTTCCTTACACTCCAATCTGGCAGGTTAATTTTTCCAGAAAGACACCACCTAATCCACTTCTTCTTAGTACATAACTGTCTCTGAATTCCACAGATACTTTAACCCCACCCCAACTTTCCTTCCTTGTTCTCTCTGCAGCCCAGATCTGCAGGCTATCTGCCTCTTACAGCTCTTTCACTCTATTGTATCATTCCCATCCCTACTAGCCTCACAGATGACCAGTACATCAAACCTTCCTCTCTAGGTATTGCAGGATATTTGATTACACTGTGAACCCCAAGATTGTGTTATTTACTGGAAAAATCTGTTTCTAGTTGTGGTGTAGCTCAGTGCTAGAAACACTTTTTTTTTTCACAGTTGCTAGAATGTTTATTAGGTGTACCACCAGGCAGGTAGTATGCATAGCATACATAGGAGAGCCCAGAGCCAGCCCAGCACCTAGAACGGTGTGGAGGGTATTGGCAGGCATCACGATATGGGTTGTCCACGCCCCATAAAATCCACTCCTGTGGTCTTGCTCAGATCTTGGCTAGGGTAAAGTGTGTCAGTCTGTTCCTCCTGGATAGGGGTCCTGAAGCTGTTTCCCCAAGGTTTGGGAGTGTTAGGCAATCTCCAAGCCTTTCGGAGCAGGTACAAGGCCAGCAGAACAGTTAAGGGAGCCAGCAGGCCCAGGCCTAGGCCTAGGATAACAGCAAATGCAGGGCCCTCAGGAGCCACCAAGGTGGGTGTAGAGGGCAACTGAGAAGTCCTGGGCTAGACCGTGGTGGAATGGACAGTGGTTGGCCTGAATGTAGTGCGCTGGGTCTCCCAGAGCAGTGTGACCAGGAGGCTTCTGTCCTCACAGACTGTGTCTAAGCTGTTACTGGCTGGGTGGCGGGTCTGCTTTCCAGATAAGGTACAATTGGTCCAGGGCTTGCAGGCCTGGTTGTTGCCTGGAGAAAAGTGGCCAGGAGGGCAGGGAACACAGTCAACTCCAAGCTTGTGTCCGATATCTTGCCAGGTTGGGTGCCTGGTCTATATTGGCAGACAGTATCCTGAGTAGGTGTGCAATTCTGCTTGAGTTCACTTCCACTTCGATGGTTGCACTGTGTACACTGCTTGCAGGTATCCTAATTGACAGCCTCATTGTAGAAGCCAGGTTCACATGGATGACATATAGTATCCCTGTTGTGATCACAGCGGCTCACCATACCATTGCCTTCAGCACCAGTGTTCTCACATCCCACCAGGTTGAGAAGGATGTCATTGTCTTTATCGTCTTCCTCACATCCCAGGAGCATCCAGCTCTCCATATTTTCATTCTCTGAAGTGGTACTTTCCTCCTCCTCATTTGAACTGACCTCTATGATCATGACCTCTCGGATCGCACTTGGCTTCTCTTCAGGTTCAGTCTTCTCATTATCCCTCTTGCATTTCTTAGCCACTTTATTAGAATGAGGAGGAGCAGAACTCTGGGTCTTTTCTTGCGCTTGGACTTTAACATTTTTTTTACATCTATAAATACTATCTTCATCAGATAAGGTGATGACCTCTGATGTATCTGATAGCTGGATGACCTCACTATCTGAAAAGACGATTAAGTTCTTCTGGTTTGGTTGATTACTCACGGTTTCAGAATTCTCACAGCTCTTTTTCTCACACCCTTCCTCCTTGTTGGCATTATGTATATTCTGGGCATAATGGACTTGGCTGTAGAGCTGAAATTCCACCTCACTATCAACACTCAGTTCACTGGATGAATCATCACGATAAAGGTCATCTTCAAGTGCTTCTATAGTCTCATAGCCACCAAACATTATGGAAAGTCAGTTGCCTTAATATGCCGCGGCTGTGACCAGGAAGCACCAACCAGGAACCAAAACACATAGAGGAACACGGAGGAGTGAGGACAAAATCCCTAGAAACACATTTAATCCAAAAACTTTCTGTTTATTATAAACAAGATTATATATAGTCAACCAAGAGACAGAGCAAACACCCAGTTGACAAGGTGTGAACATAGGGAAAAACCTAGAGAGTTAGAGATAAGGAAGATGGATAGAGAGATGCCCAGGAAGTAATAGAAGGGAGAGATATTGAGCTGGAAGGGTTTTTGAGACAGTGTGGGGAAAGAGAGCTTCTCTTTTCCTTTTGGGGTGTCAGTTGTAAAGGAAAGTCAGCTGGGTCCTTTCTTTGCTTATATGAGCTAGCAAGATTTCACCCCAGCATTTGGGTGCTTCAATAAAATCAATTTATTGGGATTCTGTTAAAAATATCTTCTAGGACCTCTCTGCCCAGACTGGTCTCTCCTCTGAATTACTACTTTGCATATCATCCTGCATCTAAGTCCCTCCTTTAAAACCTTTGTGAAAAATCTAGTTTCAGTTGGTGTGGTGGAGCCTGCCTTTAATCCCAGTACTTGGGAGGCAGGAGCAGGTGGATGTATGAGTTCCAGGTTAGCCTCATCTTCATAGCAAGTTCCAGGATAGCCAGAACTACATACAGAGACCCTGAAGAGAGAGAGAGAGAGAGAGAGAGAGAGAGAGAGAGAGAGAGAGAGAGAGAGAGAGAGAGAAGGGGAGGGGGAGAGGGAGAGAGAGGGAGAGAGGGAGAGGGAGAGAGAGAGGGAGAGGAAAAGAGAGAGGGAGAGGGAGAGAGAGGGAGAGAGAGGAAGAGAGAGATACTTTACACCTCCCTGTCCAAGAAACACCAAAATATAGATCTCTCTAGGTCTCCACCATGGATATTATATGGAAGATGGAAAAACCTCTGACTTCCAGTCTCTGCTGCATCATGAGTTTGATGTCAGATATATAATGTGCTCTGTGGATACCTCCTTATGTCACACCTTTCTGTTCACCCTAGGATATGCTGCCCTTAACACCCATCTTCTATCCCAGAATACTGCTACAAGCTCGATAGATCACAACCTTTCAGACTTACTCTCAAGGGCAAAACAACTATCTACGTACTCCAAGCAATTAACTGGAATGACCCTCTCAGGTGAGTATTCCATCTGGGGGAATGAAACAGTTATCTAAGACAATTGGCCCACCACTTGTGGTATCCCCTCATACATGTCAGCAGTGCCTTAATTACTCAGGTAATTTTTATCCCTGTGGAATCTTTACTAATATGTGCCTTCTAGCCCCATCTGGTCTGGTATCTATACTGCAGTCTTCAGTACTCCAACACCTTCTACTTACCAACCAGGTTATCTAGACCCCTCTCAGCACTTCTATCTCCTCCTCCACAGCTGACCCCTGCAGATGTAGATTCTCCTGTCCTGTTTCTGCTACTGGCAGAGCTTGGCATCACCTTGTGCTCTGCTCTAGGCTCTGGTACACCAGGCATCACTTTGCCTACCATCTACTTTAACAAGTTCTTAAAAGTCCTTTTAAGGTACTGGAGTGATGGCTCAGTGGTTAAGACCACTTACTACTTTTCCAGAAAACCCTGTTTCAATTCCCAGCACACACATGGCAGCTCAAAATTGCTTGTACCTCTCAAGGGATCAGATACCTTTTCTAGCCTCAGTGGACACTACATTCACATACAAAATCCATATATATAAAATTCATAATAAAAATGATTGTTTTAATCATTTAAGACAGGGTCTCACTATGTATCTTTGGCTGTCCTGGAACTTACTATGTAGACCAGACTAACCTTGAACTCACAGAGAGCCCTTGACTCTGTCTACTGAATTCTGGAACTAAAGACATGAGCTACCATACCTTGCAATATAAAATCTTTTTAAAAACAGAAAACAGAGAATGGTGGGGTATGCCATGATTCCATGTATTTGAGAGACAAAGGAGGATCTCTGTGAGTTCTAATTCAGCCTGGTCCATATAGCAAGTTATGCCTGCATAATGAAACCTTGTTTCAAAAAGAAACAAATAAATGAATAAATAAAATAAGCTCAAGAGAAAAATAGTGAAGAGGCAATAGAAACATCAAGTACATAAAACTGTGGAAGATTTTTTTTTTTCTCTAATGAGGAGCTGTGAAATAGAATTATAACCAGAGGAAAGTTGACACTCCAGAATTCATTTTTTTCTACTGTGCCAAATACATGTAACACAAAATTAACTACATTAAAAAAAAATAATCCCTACAACTCCCTCAGAAGCTCCCTGCTCCTGGTGGTCTTGCTGGGCACCAGAACTCCAGGTAGGCTGTCCACCCTCCGACGACACTCATGCTCTCAATGCCCATCCACCTTACCCCAATCACCTCTCCCCTCCTTGTGGCCATGAACCAACCCCCCAACTTGGGCAAAGGCCCCCTGCTAGACCAAGGGCCACCTGGCCATCAGAAGTCCAGACCCCAACACAGGTGGAATCCCTTTGCTCAACCACAGGCTATTCCAGCCAGAAGACCAGAAAGAAAGAAGAAACCAAGAGACAAAACATCTATCCAATAAAGACAAAGTCAGAAATTGGCACCTAGCCCTATAGTCATTCCACATCTAGATGCCTAGATTGGAATGTAAGAATACGATCAAAAACAGCAAAGGCAATATGTCACTGACAGAGCCTAGATATCCTACTACAGCTAGCCTGTAATCTTACAATACAGCCTAAGCATAAGAAAATGACCTTAAAATTAACTTTATGAAGATGATAGAGGTCTTTAAAGAGAGAAAATGAACAAATCCTTTAAAGAAATTAAGGAAAAATACAAAAAAAAAATCTCAAAAACCTAAAGACAGGAAGCCAACACACACACACACACACACACACACACACACACACACACCACAGAGCACTATCACCACCACGAACAACAATGACAAATAACAGGAATTAACAATCATTGCTCATTAATATCACTCAGTATTAATGAACTAAATTCCCCAATAAAAAGACTGACAGATTAACAGAATGAATGTGAAAACAAGATCCATCATTCTGATGCATAGAAAAAACACACATCCTAATAAGCCCTTAGAAACAGTGATCACGGGAGTGTTCATGGAATTTTGTTTATTGCCTTGCTTGTTCTTTGACTATTTGTGTTTATTGTCTTGCTTGTTCTTTGACTATTTGTGTTTATTGTCTTGCTTGTTCTTTGACTATTTGCATCTATTGTATTGCTAGTTCCTCAACCTAGAACTGACCTTAATAATTGCATGTAATTAAAATGGTATAAAAGCACAAAGAAGGAGGAGGATGGGATAGGGGGTTTCTAGGCAGGGGAAATGGGGAAAGGGGAAAGGGGAAAGGGGAAAGGGGAAAGGGGAAAGGGGAAAGGGGAAAGGGGAAAGGAGGGGAAAGGGGAAAGGGGAAAGGGGAAGGCATCTGAAATGTAAATAAATAAAATATCCAAAAAAAAAAACTTTAAAAAAGAAAAAACGCACATTAGCATCCAAAATAGACATTACCTCAGAGTAAAGAGTTGGAAAAATATGTTCTAAGCAAATAGACCTAAGAAGCAAGCTGGTGTAGCTACTCTAATATCTAACAAACTAGACTTCAAGCCAAAATTAATCAAAAGAGATGGGAAAGAACACTATACTCATCAAGGGAAAAATCCACCAAATGATGTTGCAATTCGTAATATCTATGCCCCAAATGCAAGGACACCCACATTTGTAAAGGAAACATTACTAAATCTTAAATCACTCATCAACCCTCACTTATTGACAGTGGTAGACTTCAATGCCCTATTTTCAACAATGGACAGGTCATCCAGACAAAAAGTAAACATAGAAATACTGGAACTAACAGATATTATAAACCAAATGGACCTAACAAATATCTACAGAACAGTTCATTCTAACAAAATATATCTTCTTCTTAGCACCTCACAGAACTTTCTGCCAAGTTGACCACATACTCAGACAGATAAAAAGCAAGTTCAACACATATAAGAAATCGAAATAACCTCATGTATCCTACCAGACTACCATGGATTAAAGCTGGATTTCAACAAGAAAACCTTACAAACCCACGGAACATGAAGAACTCTACTGAATGACTGCTGGATTAAGGAAGAAATTTAAAAAGTAATTAAAGTACTCCTAGAATTTAAATTCCTAAGAAAATGAATGTACAATATATCCAAACTTATAGGAAACAAAGGAAGCTGTGCTGAGAGGAAAGCTTATAGTACTAATTACTTATACAAAAAAATTAGAATGATCTCCTATTAGCAACTTAACAGCACACATGAAACTCTAGAACAAAAAGACAAGCACACCAATGAGGATAAGAAATAATCCAGCCGGGCGGTGGTGGCGCACGCCTTTAATCCCAGCACTTGGGAGGCAGAGGCAGGCGGATTTCTGAGTTCGAGGCCAGCCTGGTCTACAGAGTGAGTTCCAGGACAGCCAGGGCTACACAGAGAAACCCTGTCTCCAAAAACCAAAAAAAAAAAAAAAAAAAAAAAAAAAAAAAGAAATAATCCAACTGAGAACTGAAATCAATAAAACCAAAACAAAGAGAACAATACAAAGAATTGATGAATAAAGAGTTGGTTCTTTGGCAAAATCAACAAAATAGACAAACCTTTATCCAAACTAACTAAAAGATATAGAGTTTTAAATTAACAACAACAACAACAACAAAAACAGAAAGAAAAAAGGGGGCATAACAGCAGACACTGAGAAAAATCTCCTCCCCCCAAATTATTAAGTCATACCTCAAAAACCCATGTTTCAGGATATTTGATCATACTGTGAACCCCGAGATTGTTTTGTTTACTATTTATATACTGCAACCTATATAGTCATAGTGTGGCTCAGACTTTAGAACACACCTTTAATCCCTCTGGTTGGAATGCAGACAAGACCTTAGCACACACCTTTATTCCCAAACAATTAAGGTAAAGTTAGTTTGTAGAAAGAAGCACCAATGTTTGAAAGTGATGTCTAATTGAATGGCACAGAAAGTGATGAATCAGAGAAAGATTTGAGAGAATAGCATATGCCCAAATCTCACAAGAAAAGAGGAAAGGGAAGCTACTTAAGAGAGAGCAATGCAAAGAAAAAGAAAGGAGGCAGTTTTACCTAGAGAATTTTACAGAGACAGTTTGAATAGAGAACAAGCTAGACACAGGTGGAGATAGAGTGAGTCATAGCATGAGGAGCCAGAAGATTAGAACAAATTGCCAGAGTTAGTTTGAAGCCAAGAAAAGCAAAAAATCAGAATCGAAGAGAGAAGCCAGATTGGATCAGTCAACATGGAAAGTTTTGTGACTGAACAGCTGAATTGAGCAACCAGTCATAGTTCAGAAATAGCTCGAAAGAATGAGTTTATTGAGCAGCAAGTCTCAGAGGCTAAAACATTGCAAGCCTAGATTAGAACTTACAGAAGCTAGAAGCTTCCGGGACTAGGCCTAGTTCAGGGAATGGAGACAGTGAGCCTCAGAGATGACAATTACATCAAGAGATTTTTAAAAGTTACATTTACAAACCTGTAGTCAACAAAATTGGAAAATCTAAAAGAAATGGCAATTTTCTTGATAGATATCATTTATCAAAGTTAAACCTGTTGAGGCCTGCTCCTTTTAACACAACTGTAGCTACTTTGTATTAGTTAATTGGGCAACACCTCTAATTGTGTGGACAGCTTGTTAATTGAACATTACCAAACATATAAAGCCTTTGGATAATCTTTAAGCATTTGAGTCTCATTTCTACCAGGTACTGTGTAGATGACAGGATGGTCTGGGCTCAGCCAAGCATTGTGGAGACAGCATGGTAGATTGGCAGAGCCATCTCCCATGATGGCGTCTCATGGGTGCCAGATCACGCCACTACTTGTGGCCTCAGGCTTTGCCTCATCGGGAACATGGCAGCCCCATAACAACAAGACAGATTGGGTGCTGCTGCTTTAAATATTACCATTAACAACCGTAACAAGATATCATCAGTTTTTTAGCCTTTATCCAACTCTGTGTCCCACCAGAGCTCACTCTAAGGCCAGGCAGGCTTTTGTCAGGCTGTGGAAGGGTTGCCATGGGCCTGGAACCCTGAGATTGCAGGTGTTTGGCCATGCCCCAGAACCAAGGGCCCTGACGCAGTCTCATCTCCATTTAACCTGTACCTTCAGTCACATAAGACATAGGTAGAGGGGCATGACTAACAGTCCTCTGCCTTGAGATTTACATATTAATAAGACCGAGGGTCCTAGATAATTAAGTTTTCCCCTTCCTAGCCTCTCCTCTTTCCAACTCCCCAAGATAAGGAAGCCCCTCCTGGCATTTGCTGGGCAGCGCACATCATCCAGATCTAACTATCATCATGAACAATAAAACTTTTATCTTAGATTCCATGTGTCTCCTGGAACTTTGGACCTTTTCGTGCATGTGGGAACCGCCACAAGAAAAGCCTTGGGACCCCTGCCCTGGACCCTGGCTCCACTGCCGGCCCGCGGGACTCTGCCTCTCTTGCTGCTTTGGCCCACCTGTGGTTCCCCCGGCCTGTGGGTTGCTGTTGAGCAGGCCCCGGGCCCTGGGCCACCACACATGTGTGCTTTTTTAACCCACAGGCTTTGGCATATGGTTAAAAATCTATAATATTACACCAAAAAAAAAAATGGCTTTAAAACAAACAACTCAGGGTGTCCTGCCCGTTCTGCACTATGTCCCTGCCTGAGCTGCTGCTCTGGTCCGTGGGTCAGGAAGAGAGAGAGTGGGGATGGAGGGGCAAGAGAAATAAAGAATGGAGACAAGACAGAGAGTCTGTTCGAGTCCCTTTTACTGAAAGGAAGTCATGGGTATATATACACTTTACTACGTGCCTTGCAGCCATGGACAAGCAGGGAAATACTGCTGAAGACACTTTACCACGTGTGCCTTGTAGCTGGGGGCATTAAACAACAAAACAAGATATGGGAGAAAAAAAAGATGTTTATCAGAGTGTGATCAGCTGTTGTAGGCTGTTGACAACAAGTCTCTTGTCAGGGTATGTGGTCTGAGATGGCTGCAAAAATGATAGCCACTTTCTGCTAGGAGTCGGCTCCCAACAGGTCTCCCTTTAAAAAAATTTTTTTTCAAAAGAAAAGGCTGGAAAAACTTACAGAAACTGTGTCTGCCTTAGGTTGGAACAAAGGAGCCCAGCCTCCCTTTTCTGTCTTTGGATACTCAACAGCCATTTGTTGAGCTCCTGTCTTAGGATGGTGAGGCCTCTCAGTTAGGGGCAAGGGTCTTGAGGTGTTCTCTTACCCGTCATTGACTATCCAGCTTAGTGCGTAATTTAGGGGTTAATCCTCATTAGTCTTGATGACAGAGGTTTTAGAGTCCCCTACTTCCAACCTGTAATATTGGACCTGTATGGATTTCATTTGAATAGCGTCTATCTATTGTTATACAAAAGCCATCGGTCTGTTGAACAGCATGAACCCAAGAGACAAGAGACTTAACAATGCCTGAATGGTTGGTATAAAAGCAACACTCTTTTTTAAGGGCAACAAACAACTCCCTCTGCTGGAGAAGTTACAGGTCTAAGTCTTTTACCCACAAATTTTGAATTAATAGAAGAAATTATACCAATGAAATGTTTGAATTTGCATCAGCTTAGTAACAATTATACAGATTTCTACCAATAGATTATGGCTATGTAATCAATTTTAGCTCTTCCTCCCTGTTCCAATAAAACCATTACTTTTCCCTAGAAAGACAGCCTAATATTAACCACCTCAGTCCCTAAGTCCAGGAAATTGGGGTGCCAGTTCTTCATTAACTTCTTCAAGCTGAATATGGGTGTTGAGATATTAGAGGGGTGAGGGGAAGGGTAAATTGATAAGCCTCTGATGTCTGTCTTAACTGCATCCAGCTGGAAGTCCAGGACATCAGTGGACATGCAGGTGACAAGAAGATTCATTTACCAAGGCTGTGTATTCTGTAATATACAAATCTCAAAACAAATTTTAGTATCAAGATAATTATTTTGTTTGATTCTCTGGAATCTAGTCTTCTGGAGGCCTACCTCTGACAAGTCAGATGTATATAATTCTGGAAGATATAACTACTACGTTAATGATCTCTTCGGAAAACACATAGAAAACCCTTTTCCCCCAAATCTGCCTATCCTTGAGCCAGTAACTGGAAAAGCCTTTACATTGACCTTTCATCCAGAGGAAAAATATAATGACACAACTCAGAATCACACCCATTTTGAAAGTTAAATCAATCTAATACAACTAATTAACACTATCTTTCTGTTTAGCTCTCTGACTAGAGCAACCTTCTATTTATCTATTTATCTGTTTGGCTCTCTTGACTCAGAGCAGCCTGCAATTTACTCCTCGTTTCTTTAAAGCCCTTTCCATCTGTTCCTGCTGACTTATTTCTTGCCCCATTTTCGTTACTATGATCTACTGGTCTCGACACAACATGGCAGGTTCCTGCAGCGATCACCATTGTTTCACTTCTGAAATTTTGGCAGACTCTTCTTCCAGGATATAGTAGCCTGGGCTGGCATTTGTGTTCTCTTAGGGTCTGTATGACGTCTGCCCAAGATCTTCTGGCTTTTATAGTCTCTGTTGAGAAGTCTGGTGTGGTTCTGATAGATCTGCCTTTATATGTTACTTGACCTTTTTTTCCCTTACTGCTTTTAATATTCTTTCTTTGTTATGTACATTTGATGTTTTGATTAGAATGTGCCAACTCTCACTTCTTTATCCTCATTGTTCTCACTTCTAACCCATATCCACTGAATATCTTAAAATTCTGTTTCTCATTGAGATAAAGTCTTGCTTTGTATCTCAGGCTGGCCTCCAGCAACCTTCTTGCCTCAGTCTTATAAACATGTGCCACCATAACCAGTACCCACTTGTTTAAAAAAAAACTTAGTAGTTTTATTTGTAAACTACATCAACCACCCATGTCAAATTCCATTTCTGCATCCTAAAATAAAAAGTATCCTCCACTAATGAGGAAGTAAAAAGTTTCTTTGGATTACAAAGTTCTGTGGCACAGGTAAATCATTAGGTGGCCATCCCTCTCTCTAACATATTTGAAAGGATTTCATGGAGGTAAGGTGGTTCCAGCCATGTGGCAAGTGGTATGTAAAGACCATATGTGTATGTATGCATGTGTCTGCAGGTGCCAGGAAGGCCAGAAGAGGGTTCAGATCCCCTGGAACTGAAATACAGACATCTGTGAACCACCTGATGTGTGTATTTGAATCCTAACTTGTGTCCTCTGAAAGAGCAGTGCACACTACACTACTGAGTCATCTCTGTAGTCACTAAAATTAATTTTCAGTACATTTATGTATTTACTGTGTATGTTCACACATATGCCTTGGTGTGCTTGTGAAGATCAGAGGACAACTTTGGAGAGTCAATTCTGTCTTTCTTCCATATGGTACTCAAGGAATGAACTCAGTTTGTCAGTCTTGGCAGCAGGTGACTTTACCTGCTGAATCATCTCCACACCCCAGGTGATGTTCTGAAATAAACTCCTCTGCATTCTTGTGGAGGACAAGTGCAGAGGACAAGGACAGAATCAAGGAGACTAGGGAGAAGGTTTTTTGTAAAAGCTCAGGGTAGAATGACAGGAAAGACTGCTCTCAGCAAGGTGGTGAGAAGGGGTCAGAGTCAGGATGTGTTTGTTGATGTAATGTGAGGGGAAAAATAGAGGAGTCAATGATGACTCCCAAGATACCAATATGAGCAGCTGGCTGAATAGTATGACCATTTACAGAGACAGGGAGCCAATGTGGAGGAACAGAGGGTTTGTGTGTTGTTTGTTTAGAAAAACAGTTTGATTGTGGAGTGAAAGGAGATAGATATAGATATACACAAACACACACACATACACACACACTTCAGACCTTGTTTTTTGGTTTCTGTTTTTGTTTGGGGTGGGCAGGAGCCATGCAGGAAAGGCTATGGCAAGCAAGTGAGCTTTATGGAGATAGCACACTGTTTTTCACGGCTGCTATGGTTTTTCTTTGAAGAGGCATAGACCCCATGTATTTCCTCCCAGGATTGCTTCTTGCTGTTGATATACCTTTCCATTCTCATAACTGCTGTATTCCTCACATATCTGATGTAGCCTATTTTTTCCTGGGTTGTAACCCACTCTGCTGGGCAGATTTTCTACAGAATCAATACCAAGATGCATTTTCTTATATTAATATGGTTTAGATTAATTAATGATTTTACTGAATTCTCGATTTGATTCAAATGATTTTAGGAAGTTAGAATAATTGATAGAAAGTTTAAGGATATGGTTAAATTGTTTTGCCAAAAAGATATAATACATTTAGAATCAAGACTAGAATGTGCCTCTTACTCATAGAATAGTAAGTAAAGGCTAGATGAAAAGGAGTTAAAATGTTTTTATAAATTACAAGTACATAAATTCCACTAGGAAGTAAAAACAGCATGAAACAAATTGACTATCAAAGAAAAACACTCATTGTAGATCATGTCTAAGGATGAGATCACAGGTGTGCACCATGATAAAGTAGGGCCATGAACATATAAAACTTTACTTTGACGTTATGATAAACTTACTTACAGAGTGAAACACAGAAAACTACTGCTTTGAACTCCCTCTTGTGTAATATTTTATCTGTGAGGTCTTTTTTTTTTTCTTTACAGATTGAAGTGTTTTTTGAGAAGATATAAAAGCTGAGAGCCAAAATAAAGGTTCAGAGGAGCCTTGTTTGCTTCATTCAGTGTGTGTGTTTTCATGATTTTCTCTTTTTTTCTTTCTTACTGATCACCTAGTAGTTAAAAGAGTTCAAAATTTCTCTCCAATCATGGAGAGTATTGACCCAAAATAGTTAACTTTCTTTTCCTAATCTCCTGATGCTATCAGCAGGAATCAATTACCAGAAGCTCTGGCATTGAGAGAAACTCACCCAAGAACTGGTTATGAACTTTCTGCAGGAGCTTGCTTCTTGAGCAGCCTCAGCTGATTGTCAAGTTTGGCAGGTTCCTGAGGATTGAACTAGAGGTACCTGGGGTCTGCATGTCTAGAGAGCTGGTCTGCAGCTGCTGAATCATATTTGGTGTTTGCTATGGGACTGAATTGCTACCCCAAAAGATAGAGCTCACCCCAAAGTACTACTACTGGACGGGTCCATTTTCCCCATATCCTAATAACTTTTCTCTTCCACTACCTCTGCTGGGTGGTAGACTAGAGTAGAGGTTGAACTCATATAAAAGTAGGTTGTAAAAAATTTATGCCTGCAGCCCTGGTTGTCCTGGAGCTTACTATGTAGACCAGGGTGACTTAGGACTCAGAGATATACCGACATCTTACTTCAAATTGCAATTAAATGTGTGCACCACCACACCCAGCTGAAATTAGATTTTTCACAAAGGCTTTGAAGGAAGAGCCTTAAAAAGAGGATGAGATGGAAAGTTGGGATTCATAGGAGAGGACAGTCTGGGTAGAGATGGTCCTAGAGTGGAAGTGGAGCTGGTTCCAGACAACCGTGGAGAGATTCCATGTACTTGACAGCTGTGAAACTAGTAGGGATGGGAATGATACAGTAGTGAATGAGACTTTAAGAGTAAAGAGCCTACAGATCTGGGTTGCAGAAAGAACAAGTAATGAAAGTTTGGAAGAAGTTTAAGTTGACTGTAAAGGTAAAAGACAGAGCATGAGCTGAAAACAAGTAGGTTTTGTGGCGTCTCATTGGTGAGAGTACCATGGCAGAGTGGAGAGTGGGGAAATCAATGGACTTTTAGGTATAGATAAACAGACCCAGAAGTTAGAGGACTCTGGGTAATTTGCCTGTCTAACAAACTTATGGAAAGAGTGAGGAGTTACTTCAAGCTGTCAGAGCTTGGGAAGATATATGATAACGACAGCGAGAGACACTCAGTGTTCATCTGGGTGCTGGGTAGTCCATCTGGGGAAGTCTATCTAGAGGTTTTGGTTGATACAATGCATTGCTAGTCATAAGTAGATGAGCAAAGAACATGGTTCATAGCTGTGGGGAGAATACACAGATTTAATGTAAGGCCTAAGGCAAGGAGTGTAGCATAATTCCTAAGTGAGAAGTAGACAAAGTACAAGGTACTTTAAAATGTAAATTTAGAAGAGAGGTATAGGAATGATCTAAACACTCAGGAGACAGGTCCATGTGCATCTTTGTGAGTTTGAGGTGTTGAGGTGATCCTTTCTACACGGCTAGTTTCAGGCCAGGCAGGGACACAGAAACTCACAGACACACTCACACAGACACAGACACAGACACAGACACAGACACAGACACACACACAGACACACACACAGACACAGATACAGACACACACACAGACACAGACACACACAAACATACACAGACAGAAACACAGACACACAGACACACAGACACACACACACACACACACACACACAGACACACAGACACACAGACACACACACACACACACACACACACACACACACACGAGAGAGAGAGAGAGAGAGAGAGAGAGAGAGAGAGAGAGAGAGAGAGAGAGAGAGAGAAGGTTTGGCTTTATGTTGGGGATGATTTAGTCATCTGTGAGTCATCTAAGATTTCTGCAGTTTGTGAGACTTTGCTCCTGTCGTTCTGCATGGGAATGAGAGACATGTGATTACTGGAGTGAAGTATCAGGAGCTAATTTTAAGGAAGATTCCAAATGATGCCAATGTAGCAGCCATTATGGTAAGAATTAGTATAATAGATGGGGCCATGAGAGGCAGGTCAAATTTTTAGTTTTTCTATTTGGATACTGCACACATGAAATAGCAAAAATCATTTCAAAGGAAGTGAGACAGTTGTCAAACAGAGACAGCTCTTGTCTCCTAAGATATAGCTGAAGGAGAAGGCAGAGTTCAATTTCTCGAAAAGTAAAATTGTTACCTTGATGTCCTTATGTGTATGATGTGTACATTCATTTGTAACATTGGTTAAAAGATAGAAGAGCAGCTTCTGACCTGTTGTAAGAGTGGAATAAATATGAATCAGCAATGTGTTTGCTGCAGAGAATGCTTCAGCTGTGTTGCCAGGCAGGGGTGAGTTCACCTGAGTTCCTGCAAGGCACCCTGATTGCCAGCCAGGGATGCCAGCACATTGGTGTCATCGTGATTAGATAGTGTTACCTGGCTCCTGGTGGCTCCTGTCTCTCAGTCTTCTGTCCTGATGTTGTGATGCCAGGTCTCTGTGGAATCAGGATCCACAGTCAGAACCATGGCCACTAGCTATTGTGCTCGTGTATGATAAAGGTGAGTGAGGAGGTGATGGGCACAGAACAGGCAAACTTCTTCCTTTTTGGCCTGAGTTCATATCTGCAAACCCAGAGCTGGAAGCACCAGGACTTGGGATTTTCAGAGTTCTGCATTGGAGGAAGGGAGCCAGGTATTTTCATTGAGTACTGAAGTAGAGGTGTGCCCAGCAGTGGTTTATGCTGTTAAAATCCAAATAGCTGTGGAATCTGCTTGCAGAATCTCATTCAGGCCAGGGTATTCCCTGCAAAGCTGAGAATCATACCCAGGCTTTCATTCCTTCACATTTGAATAGAGATCTACCAGGCACCAACAAGTCCTTTATATACTTACCTTATAGCAACCAACACCTGAGGATGTAGCAGACTGAATTCTTTCTCTTTCTCAAACTTGTTTTCCAGTTGGGAAAACATACTATAAAGAGATAAAGGAAACATGAGTCTGAGGTGTGAGCTTATGCTTTACCCAGAGTCTGACAACTGAGCAGAGCTGAAGTGGACGAGGGAAGATACCATATGGATGTGTGTTCAAAGGAAAAGCACTTGCAAAGGCCCTGAGCTTGGTAGATAAGGAAACATTTTCTTCAGTGGCTTTCAGGACACTGAGCTCTCCTGACCTTCCTCCACCCCTCAGAATGTTCCCTCACTGTTTCTCCTGGGTTGTTTCTCACAGAGAAATGATCCAGGCATATGGGTATAATTTTTGTAGCCCCACAACTTGGAAAGCAAAAGGAGGTTCTCTTGTTCAAGAGTTATCACTGGGACACTTGCCTTGTGGCTCCTGCAATCCCAGCACTCAAAATATGGAGGCAAGAGTGTCATGGTAGATCTGAGATTATTTTGTACTACATAGTAAGCTCCAAGCCTGCCTTAGCTACACATGAAGATTCTGTCTTAAATAACAAAGCCAAATAAAATAGACAGAAATGAAAGGGGACAAAGGTCATCCTTGGCTACTTAATAATACCAAGAACAGTCTGTGTTACATGAGACACTAACTACAAAAGCCAAATTAGTCAGTCATAGGATCACATGATCGTAATCCCAGCACTTGTGAGATAGAGGCAAGATGAATAGAGGTTCAAAGCCATCTGTCCCAGTCCCAAAGGGTGTTGAACTGGGATCAGAAGACCTGAAAGAGAGAACTGGGAGGCAAGAGTATGCAAGAAATGACAGCAAGTCTGGAAGTCTGATTAAGCTGTCAAATTTTAATTTTTCCACACGGGGGTTATATACACATAGAAGCAGGATATGGGGAGGGGATGATGTAGCATCTTCTTTGTTTCTGGGGAGCGCAGGTGTTCTCAGGAGGAGTACAGATGCTCTCCAGAACAGGATATTGGCTGGGTGAAGAGTTCACAGAAGAATCAGGGCAGAACAGGCCACTATGTACCTGTCCATAAGATCTATTGTTCATTTGTTCTGATCTAGGCTAGTACTTTCCCACCAGGGTTACCTGTCTACAAGATCTATAGCTATCTATTCTAGGGTTAGTACTTTCCCACAGAGGCCAAGACTTTGTGTCAGTAGGCATGTATGGCTGACTTGGGCCTGTAGCTGACTTAGGCCATTAATGTTTAAACAGGGTCACTCCCAACATCTTCCCCTCTTTCTCAGTATAGAGGGACCATGGCCATTCTAATATTTGTTAAGACAACAATAAAGGCCTGACCTCCAGTAATTAATGGGACCTTGTAATGGCTCCAGTCCTCCTGTCATTGTCCAGTGAGGCATGGGGGCCATACCCATCCTGATGTCTTTTTCCTGGAGAGGGGATACTTTGGACATCAACCCCTATGTAGTTAGGTTTGTCCCTCAGGGAACCCAGAAAGATATTTTTAATTTTTATTTTATATTCTCTTGTAGTGCTTTGTCTCAAAGCCTAAGCAAGAATTTAGATCGCCAGTCAGAGGGGTTCTGGGTGGCCCCTCTCTGCTTGGTCCAGGGGCAGAAGTCCCCTCTTTTAGGTTGGGTAGAGATGGGTTTTGGGAACACCCTGGATGGAACATCAATCTTGTCTTGAGTCTCGTGGTCCTCTATACCTAACCTATAATAATGTACCTAAATAGGTTTTGTTGTCAAGTTATCTATCTGTTGTATTACAAAATTGGTAAGCCTGTTTAATGTCCAGAGACTAAAAGAAATAAGCAAAAATAACCCAACTAACAGTCCCAAAATGGAAGAAAGTAGGGTTGACAACCATGGAGAGGCTGAAAACCAATTCTTGTACCAGCTCTCATCTTTCTCTCTTATGCTCTCTTTAACCATCCCTTTCTTGTCTATGTAAAAGCAACATTCTCCTTTAAGAGCCGTATACAGTCTTTTCTGTTGTAAAAGAATAAATCAAATCCAATCAAGTTCTCTATTTTTGGAGGACTATTTCAAACAGTGAAATGAGGGATTTTTCCAGATTAGTGATTTCAATCTCTAGCTGTTCGATATCCTTGTCAATGGCCCATTGAATGTCTGAGTAGTGTAAGTCCTGAAGCCAGCATCAGGATTAGAACCTCTAACAGCAAACACCATGGGTGACTCATTTTTACCTGGAAAGGAAAAAGAAGGGAATTCTCAGGGAAATTTCTCTTCCCTGGAGGTCAATTATTATTCATCTTATTTATAATTGGGCTTGGCTTTGTGGGGGTATCTATTTATTTTATTAATCTTTCTGGCAGCCATTTAGCTGTGCCTTCTTTGGTATCAAACAGGCATATCAATCTTTGGCCCTATATGAGAACTGGGTCCAGGCCATTCCATTTAAAGGTTAAGAGGGTCCTTTCACATAACTGTGGCATAGTTTTTATTGCTCTCAGTGTGCCAGAGGCAGTCAGCAGCAGATTTGTCATAAGTGTCCACATTTAGAAAATTGAGAACAAACAAGGCATGTTGGAGAATATTTCTGGAAGACTCCTTCTGGGGGTGTAGTTCTCCCTCTTTTGCTTTAAAAGCCAATTTTTCAGAGTTTTTGTAAAACCAGGACAGAAGTGCCAGTAGCTGTTCCTCCCATACTCAGTGAATTATGAAGATATTATTTTAAAATTTTATAATATCTGTTTTATAATATTTTGCCCTTGAGGATTATAAGGAATCTCAGTAATGTGGGTAATACTAAATTGTTAACAAAACATCTCAAATGTTTGACTGTAATAGTCAGTTTTATCTTTCTTAATCTCATATGGAACACTAAGTATAGAAAGATAATAAAGGCAATAACTAATCATATTTTTAATTGTTTTTCTTGTTAAAGTAATTGTAACTAGAAAGCCTGAAAAGGTGTCAAATCACGTGTACATGTTTTAATTTTTAAAAATCAGAAATCAGTAACATCTACTTGTCATAATTGATTAGGTATAAGTCTTTAAGTACTAACACCATTATGAAAAAATTGAGGACACTGAGAACAAGTTTTTGTAATTTGACTTGTGCACTCTAAATACCTAATTACTGCCTCAAGCTATTATTATTAAACACATGTAACAATAGCACACCCTTTTGGAGAAGATCTCTGTAGAGCTACAAAGATGTACTATCTTGTGGTGATGTTTTTTTTTTTAATTTATTTAAATCATATCATAATTTACTTATTTACACAGAGGTTATAAACACAAAAAGGCAGGATGTGGGGAATGGGATGGCACTGGAGCATAGGTGTTCAGGGGGAGTACAGATACCTTTCAGAACAGGGTATCAACTGGATGTAGGTTCAGGGGACAGGTCACTATGACTCTGCCTATGATTCATTTGTCCTTATCTAAGTTGGTACTGTCCACCAAGGCTGCCTATTTATAAGACCTATGACTACTAGGTCTGATAAATTTCCACAGAAGGTGTCTGTTTACAATAGCTTATAGCCTTCTGTTTTCAGTGTTTTTCCACAGAGACCCAAGACTTTGTGTTAGAATGCATGTATGTCAGGCCTATTGCTGACTTTAGGCCTACGGCTGATTTTAGGCCTTTAGTGTATATGCAGGGCTGCTCCTGACATGTCCTCCCTTCTCTAAGTATAGAAGGGCCTTGGCGATTCTATTCTTGCGAAGGCGGGGATAGAGGCCTGACCTCCAATAATTGAAAGGGACCTTGTAATGGCTCCAGTCCTCCTGTCGTTGTCCAGTGAGGCATGAGGGCCATACCCATCCCGATATCTTTTTCCTGGAGAGGGGATACTTTTGACATCAACCCCTATGCAGTCAGGCTTGTCCCTCAGGGAACCCAGATAGGTATTTTTAAGTTTTATTTATATTCCCTTGCAGTGCTTAGCCTCGTAGCCTAAGCAAGGATTCAGATCACCAGTCAGAGAGGGTTCTGGGTAGCCTCTCTCTGCTTGGCCTAGGGGTGGAAGTCCCCTCTTTTAGGTTGGGTGGAGATGGGTTTGAGGAACACCCTGGATAAAGTAACAGCCTCATCTTGAGTCTCGTGGTCCTCCATAGCTAACTTATGATAATGTATCTGAATAGGTTTTGCTACCAAATTATCTATCCGTTGTATCACAAAGTTAGTCAGCCTATTTAAGGCCCTGGACCAAAAGAATCAGCAAAAATAACCCAATTAATGGTCCCAAGATGGGAAGAAGTGGGGTTGACAACCATGGAGAGGTTGAAAAACAGTCCTTGTACAGCTCTGATCTTTCTCTTTCTCTTTCTCTCTCTGTCTTTTCTCTGGGCCTTCTCTGACCTTTTTCATGTTCTTTTTAACCATCCCTGTCTTGTCTATGTAAGGGCAACATTCTTCTTTAAGGGCTGTACACAGTCAAGAGCTGTACACAGTCTTTTCTATTGTAGAAGAGTAAATCAAGTCCGATAAAGTCCGTTGCAATTTTTGGAGATCATTTCAGACATCGAAACGAGGGATTTCTTCAGATTAGTGATGTCAATCTCTAGCTGTTTGGTGTCCTTGTCAATGGCCCATCAAAGGTCTGAGTAGTATAAGTCTGGAGGCCAGCATCAGGATTAGAGCTTCTACCAGCAAACATCACGGGTGTTTCATTTTTACCTGAGATACTGCTTGGGTTAGAGCTCCTGGGTGCCCCACTTCTGCCGGGTTTTGTGAGATTCAGTGCAGAGCTGCCGCCCGGGATCTGCTCCGTGCCTGGGCCCAGACTGGAAGTCTCTTGTGGTGATGTTATATAGACAAATAGATGACTTTTTAAGTCTTAATGATGATCTTATAAAAGAATTTAAAATTATATCTATGATTATTAAGCTCTTTTATAACAGGACTGTTACTAGGCTTTTTTTTGATAGTCAAAACTGTAATAAGAAGTCTGTCAGTTTCTCAATTATTATCAGTTAATTGTTCTTAGATAATAACTAGACTTTTTTCCCCTCAGAGCACATTTTAAGAGATTATAAAACAATTTGTCAAAGATCATTAAAAGGGAACCAACAATTTACTATAGGTAAATTTGGACAGAAAATAAAATAATGTCTAGGCTTATCTGCACAAAACTTTACTAATAACTTAGTTATAGTTTTTAACCTTCAGTGAACCATGGAGCCAGACAGGTAATGGATGTTTAGCCAGATAATTAGTCTTTTTTTGGTAAAGCCTTTAGTTTTTTTTAAAACTAGAACTATTTTTTTTAATGTCTTGAAGAAATAGTAAAGTAAACCCTTTTTAGAGGGAGACTGCTAGAAAGTCAGATTCTGTTTGGTTCTTACTTAAGTCCCAGCTCTATAGATGATTTTTCCAGAGAATCATAGAACAATCTAAATAGACCATACCTGATACATATTGTACATTAACCAACCACTTGTGGTACCATTTTAATGCATGAACGTGATTCATATAATGGAGTTATATGACAAAATGATAACAGGAGATGTTCAAACTCCTATTTAAAGAATTCTAAAATATTTAGTACTTGAGGTTTTGTGGAATTATAAGTAAAACAGGAGCATTAATGTAGAACACACTGAAGACTAGCTTTCAATATGCTATGGTGGCTTGGGTCTATTATCCCGACTACTTGGGAACACAGAAGTATCACTTCAGCCCAGGAGCTTGGAACAATATTTGGAAACATACCTATACCCTGGCTAAAATGAATAAATAAAAATTAAAAAAAATTAAAATTAAAATCTGAGAACATCCATTTTCCCCTTCTTTTCTCTACCAAGCTGGGTCTTATCCTGGAGGGACTATTGCTTAGTTCTCAGTACTTTTTGATGTATGTATTTCTTTTTTTTCTATTTTTTTTTTATTGGAAATTTTTTTTTTTACATTTCAGATGTTCTCTCCTTACCCCATTTCCCCCCCTCCCTCCCAGGAACTCACTATCCCTTCTCCCCTCCTCCTGCCTCCACGTTGGTGTACCCCCACCCAACCTCCCCCGTACCTCACCTCCCCACCCTCGAGTATCCCCCCCCCACGACGTCCAGCCTTCATGGGTCAAAGGATCTCTTCTCCCCTTTATATATAGCTCCCTTGCATATATAGCTGGAGCTGTGAGTCCCTCCCTAAGCGCTCCCAGGCTGGTGGCTTAGACCCTGGGGGGTCTGGTTGGTTGGGATTGTTGCTTTCCTCATGGTGTCGCGAATCCTCTAAACTCCTTCAGCCTTCACTCTATCTTCTCCATTTGGAACCCCATGATCAGTTTAATGGTTAGCTGTGAGCATCTGCCTCTGAGTATGTCAGACTCTTGCAGACTTCTAAGGAGACAGCTATATCAGGCTCCTGTCAGCATGTACATCCTGACATCCACATCAACCTCTACCTTTGGTGACTGCATATAGGATGGATACCCAGGTGGAATGGTCAGCAGACGGCCCCTCCTTCAGTTTCTGTCCTGCACTGTGTCTCCATATTTGCACCCTTGAGCATTTTGTTACTCCTTCTAAGAAGGACAGAAGCCCCCCCCTACTTGGTCATCATTCTTCATGAGCTTTATGTGGTCTGTGAGTTGAATCTTGGGTATTTCAGGCTTCTGGGCTAAAATCCAATAATCAGTGAGTGAATAGCATGTATGTTCTTTTGTGATTGGGTTACTTCACTCAGGATGATATTTTTTAGTTCCATCCATTTATATAAGAATTTATCAAATTCATTGTTTTTAATAGCTGAGTAATATTCCATTGTATAAATGTACCACATTTTTTGTATCCATTCCTCTGTTGAAGGGCATCTGGGTTCTTTCCAGTTTCTGGCTATTATAAATAAAGCTGCTATGAACATAGTGGAGCATATGTCCTTGTTATGTGTTAGAGCATCTTCTGGATATATAACCAGGAGTGGTATAGCTGGGTCCTCAGGTAGTGATATATCCAATTTTCTGAGGAACTGCCAGACTGTTTTCCATAGTGGTTGCACCATCTTGCAATCCCACCAACAATGGAGGAGTGTTCCTCTTTCTCCACATCCTCGCCAGCATCTGCTATCACCTGAGTTTTTTATTTTAGCCATTCTGATTGGTGTGAAGTGGAATCTCTGGGTTGTTTTGATTTGCATTTCCCTGATGACCAAGGATGCTGAACATTTCTTTAGGTGCTTCTCGGCCATTTGCATTTCCTCAGTTGAGAATTCTTTGTTTAGCTCCTTACTCCATTTTTTAATAGGGTTATTTGGTTGCCTAGAGTCTAATTTCTTGAGTTCTTTGTATATATTGGATATTAGTCCTCTATCGGATGTGGGATTGGTAAAGATCTTTTCCCAATCTGTTGGTTGCCGTTTTGTCCTATTGACAGTGTCCTTTGCCTTACAGAAACTTTGCAATTTTATGAAATTCCATTTGTCAATTCTTGATCTGATAGGCCATTGGTGTTCTGTTCAGGAACTTTTCCCCTGTGCCTAGGTATTCGAGGGTCTTCCCCACTTTCTCTTCTATTAGTTTCAGTGTGTCTGGTTTTATGTGAAGGTCCTTTATCCACTTGGACTTGAGCTTTGTACTAGGAGATAGGAATGGATCGATTTGCATTCTTCTGCATGCTGTCCTCCAGTTGAACCAGCACCATTTGTTGAAAATGCTGTCCTTGTTCCACTGGATGGTTTTAGCTCCTTTGTCAAAGATTAAATGACCATAGTTGTGTGGTTCATTTCTGGGTCTTCAACTCTATTCCACTGATCTTCCTGCCTGTCTCTGTACCAATACCAGGCTGTTTTTTATCACTATTGCTCTGTAGTACAGCTTGAGGTCAGGGATGGCGATTCCTCCAGAAGTTCTTTTATTGTTGAGAGTGGTTTTCGCTATCCTGGGTTTTTTGTTGTTCCAAATAAATTTCAGAATTTCTCTTTCTAGTTCTGTAAAGAATTGAGTTGGTATTTTAATGGGATTGCATTGAATCTGTAGATTGCTTTTGGCAAGATGGCCATTTTTACTATATTAATCCTGCCAATCCATGAGCATGGGAGATCTTTCCATTTCCTGAGATCCTCTTCAATTTCTTTCTTCAGAGACTTGAAGTTCTTGACATACAGGTCTTTTACTTGCTTAGTGAGATTCACACCGAGGTATTTTATATTATTTGTGACTACTGTGAAGGGTGTCATTTCCCTAATTTCTTTTTCAGCCTGTTTATCTTTCATGTAGAGGAAGGCTACTGATTTGTTCGTGTTGATTTTATAACCTGCCACCTTGCTGAAGTTGTTTATCAGGTTTAGGAGTTTTCTGGTGGAATTTTTGGGGTCACTTAAGTATACTATCATATCATCTGCAAATAGTGATATTTTGACTTCTTCCTTTCCTATTTGTATTCCTTTGACTTCTTTTTGTTGTCTAATTGCTCTGGCTATGACTTCCAGTACTATATTGAATAGGTAGGGAGAGAGTGGGCAGCCTTGTCTAGTCTCTGATCTTAGTGGGAATGCTTCAAGTTTCTCTCCATTTAGTTTGATGTTGTCTATTGGTTTGCTGTATATTGCTTTTACTATGTTTAGGTATGGGCCTTGAATTCCTGATCTTTCCAAGACTTTTACCATGAAGGGATGTTGAATTTTGTCAAATGCTTTCTCAGAATCTAGTGAGATGATCATGTGGTTTTTTTCTTTGAGTTTGTTTATATAGTGGATTACATTGATGGATTTCCGAATATTGAACCATCCCTGCATTCCTGGGATAAAGCCCACTTGATCATGATGGATGATTGTTTTGATGTGTTAATTGGATTCGGTTTGCTAGAATCTTATTGAATATTTTTGCATCAATATTCATAAGAATTCTGAATTTCTCTTTCTTTGTTGGGTCTTTGTGAGGTTTAGGTATGAATGTGATTGTAGCTTCATAGAACGAATTGGGTAGTGTTCCTTCTGTTTCTATTTTGTGGAATAGTTTGAAGAGAATTGGTATTAGGTCGTCCTTGAATGTCTGATAGAATTCTCCACTAAAACCATCTGGTCCTGGGCTTTTTTTGGTGGGGAGACTTTTAATGACTGCTGCTATTTCTTTAGGGGTTATGGGACTGTTTAGATGGTTTATTTGCTCCTCATTTAACTTTGGTACCTGGTATCTGTCTAGAAAATTGTCCATTTCATCCAGATTTTCCAGTTTTGTTGAGTATAGGCCTTTGTAGTAGGATCTGATGATTTTTTGAATTTCTTCAGTTTCTGTTGTTATGTCTCCCTTTTCAGATCTGATTTTATTAATTTGGGTACTGTCTCTGTGCCCTCTGGTTAACCTGGCTAAGGGTTTATCTATCTTGTTGATTTTCTCAAAAAACCAATGCCTGGTTTTGTTGATATTTTGTATAGTTCTTTCTGTTTCTACTCGGTTGATTTCAGCCCTGTGTTTGATTATTTCCTGACGCCTACTCCTCTTGGGTGTATTTGCTTCTTTTTGTTCTAGAGCTTTCAGGTGTGCTGTCAAGTTGTTAATGTGCGCTCTCTCCACTTTCTTTTTGTAGGCACTTAGAGCTATGAGTTTTCCTCTTAGCACTGCTTTCATGGAGTCCCACAAGTTCTGGTATGATGTTTCCTCATTTTCATTAAATTCTAGAAAGTCTTTAATTTCTTTCTTTATTTCTTCCTTGACAAAGTCATCATTGAGTAGAGCATTGTTCAGTTTCCACATGGATGTGGGTTTTCCCTTGGTTCTGTCATTATTAAAGACCAGCCTTAGTCCGTGGTGATCTGATAGGATGCAGGGGATTATTTCAATCTTTATGTATCTGTTGAGGACTGTTTTGTGACCAATTATATGGTCTATTTTGGAGAAGGTACCATGAGGTGCTGAGAAGAAGTTATATTCTTTTACTTTAGGATGAAATGTTCTATAGATATCTGTTAAATCCATTTGGTCCATGACTTCTGTTAATTTCAATGTGTCTTTGTTTAGTTTCTGTTTCCATGATCTGTCCATTGGAGAGAGCGGGGTGTTAAAATCCCCCACTATTATTGTGTGAGGTGCAATGTGTGCTTTGAGCTTTAGCAAAGTTTCTTTTTTTTTTTTTTTAATTTTATTTATTTATTTATTTTTTTTATTGAAAAATTTTTTATTTTTTACATTTCAGATGTTCTCTCCTTACCCCATTTCCCCCCTCCCTCCCAGGAACTCACTATCCCTTCCCCCCTCTTCCCGCCTCCACGTTGGTGTACCCCCACCCACCCTCCCCTGTACCTCACCTCCCCACCCTCGAGTATCCCCCCCCCACGACGTCCAGCCTTCATGGGTCAAAGGATCTCTTCTCCCACTTATATATAGCTCCCTTGCCTATATAGCTGGAGCCTTGAGACCCTCCCTAAGCACTCCCAGGCTGGTGGCTTAGACCCTGGGGGCTCTGGTTGGTTGGGATGGTTGCTTTCCTCATGGTGTCGCGAATCCTCTCAACTCCTTCAGCCTTCACTCTATCTTCTCCATTGGGAACTCCATGCTCAGTTTAATGGTTAGCTGTGAGCATCTGCCTCTGAGTATGTCAGACTCTTGCAGACCTCTAAGGAGACAGCTATATCAGGCTCCTGTCAGCATGTACATCCTGACATCCACATCAACCTCTACCTTTGGTGACTGCACATAGGATGGATATCTAGGTGGAATAGTCTGTAGACTGTCCCTCCTTCAGTTTCTGTCCTGCACTGTGTCTCCTTATTTGCACCCTTGAGTATTTTATTACTCCTTCTAAGAAGGACTGAAGGCTCCCCTATTTGGTCATCATTCTTCATGAGCTTTATGTGGTCTGTGAGTTGAATCTTGGGTATTTCAGGCTTCTGGCTAAAATCCAATAATCAGTGAGTGAATACCATGTATGTTCTTTTGTGATTGGGTTACTTCACTCAGGATGATATTTTCTAGTTCCATCCATTTATATATGAATTTATCAAATTCATTGTTTTTAATAGCTGAGTAATATTCCATTGTATAAATGTACCACATTTTTTGTATCCATTCCTCTGTTGAAGGGCATCTGGGTTCTTTCCAGTTTCTGGCTATTATAAATAAAGCTGCTATAAACATAGTGGAGCATATTTCCTTGTTATGTGTTAGAGCATCTTCTGGATATATACCCAGGAGTGGTATAGCTGGGTCCTCAGGTAGTGATATGTCCAATTTTCTGAGGAACCGCCAGACTGTTTTCCATAGTGGTTGCACCATCTTGCAATCCCACCAACAATGGAGGAGTGTTCCTCTTTCTCCACATCCTCGCCAGCATCTGCTATCACCTGAGTTTTTTATTTTAGCCATTCTGACTGGTGTGAAGTGGAATCTCAGGGTTGTTTTGATTTGCATTTCCCTGATGACCAAGGATGCTGAACATTTCTTTAAGTGCTTCTCGGCCATTCGGATTTCCTCAATTGAGAATTCTTTGTTTAGCTCCTTACTCCATTTTTTAATAGGGTTATTTGGTTGTCTAGAGTCTAATTTCTTGAGTTTTTTGTATATATTGGATATTAGTCCTCTATCGGATGTGGGATTGGTAAAGATCTTTTCCCAATCTGTTGGTTGCCGTTTTGTCCTATTGACAGTGTCCTTTGCCTTACAGAAGCTTTGCAATTTTATGAAGTCCCATTTGTCAATTCTTGATCTTAGAGCATAGGCCATTGGTGTTCTATTCAGGAACTTTTCCCCTGTGCCTAGGTATTCGAGGGTCTTCCCCACTTTCTCTTCTATTAGATTCAGTGTGTCTGGTTTTATGTGAAGGTCCTTTATCCACTTGGACTTGAGCTTTGTACGAGGAGATAGGAAAGGATCGATTTGCATTCTTCTGCATGTTGTCCTCCAGTTGAACCAGCACCATTTGTTGAAAATGCTGTCCTTGTTCCACTGGATAGTTTTAGCTCCTTTGTCAAAGATTAAATGACCATAGTTCTGTGGGTTCATTTCTGGGTCTTCAACTCTATTCCACTGATCTTCCTGCCTGTCTCTGTACCAATACCAGGCCGTTTTTATCACTATTGCTTTGTAGTACAGCTTGATGTCAGGGATGGCGATTCCTCCAGAAGTTCTTTTATTGTTGAGGATGGTTTTCGCTATCCTGGGTTTTTTGTTGTTCCAAATAAATTTCAGAATTTCTCTTTCAAGTTCTGTAAACAATTGAGTTGGTATTTTAATGGGGATTGCATTGAATCTGTAGATTGCTTTTGGCAAGATGGTCATTTTTACTATATTAATCCTGCCAATCCATGAGCATGGGAGATCTTTCCATTTCCTGAGATCTTCTTCAATTTCTTTCTTCAGGGACTTGAAGTTCTTGTCATACAGATCTTTCACTTGCTTGGTTAGATTCACCCCGAAGTATTTTATATTATTTGTGACTATTGTGAAGGGTGTCATTTCCCTAATTTCTTTTTCAGCCTGTTTATCTTTCATGTAGATGAAGGCTACTGATTTGTTCGTGTTGATTTTTATAACCTGCCACCTTGCTGAAGTCGTTTATCAGGTTTAGGAGTTCTCTGGTGGAGTTTTTGGGGTCACTTAAGTATACTATCATATCATCTGCAAATAGTGATATTTTGACTTCTTCCTTTCCTATTTGTATTCCTTTGACTTCTTTTTGTTGTCTAATTGCTCTGGCTAGGACTTCCAGTACTATATTGAATAGGTAGGGAGAGAGTGGGCAGCCTTGTCTAGTTCCTGATCTTAGTGGGAATGCTTCAAGTTTCTCTCCATTTAGTTTGATGTTGGCTACTGGTTTGCTGTATATTGCTTTTACTATGTTTAGGTATGGGCCTTGAATTCCTGATCTTTCCAAGACTTTTACCATGAAGGGATGTTGGATTTTATCAAATGCTTTCTCAGCATCTAATGAGATGATCATGTGGTTTTTTTCTTTGAGTTTGTTTATATAGTGGATTACATTGATGGATTTCCGAATATTGAACCATCCCTGCATTCCTGGGATAAAGCCCACTTGATCATGATGAATGATTGTTTTGATGTGTTCTTGGATTCGGTTTGCTAGAATTTTATTGAGTATTTTTGCATCAATATTCATAAGAGAGATTGGTCTGAATTTCTCTTTCTTTGTTGGGTCTTTGTGAGGTTTAGGTATGAGTGTGATTGTAGCTTCATAGAACGAATTGGGTAGTGTTCCTTCCGTTTCTATTTTGTGGAATAGTTTGAAGAGAATTGGTATTAGGTCTTCCTTGAAGGTCTGATAGAATTCTCCACTAAAACCATCTGGTTCTGGGCTTTTTTTGGTGGGGAGACTTTTAATGACTGCTGCTATTTCTTTAGGGGTTATGGGACTGTTTAGATGGTTTATTTGCTCCTCATTTAACTTTGGTACCTGGTATCTGTCTAGAAAATTGTCCATTTCATCCAGATTTTCCAGTTTTGTTGAGTATAGGCCTTTGTAGTAGGATCTGATAATTTTTTGGATTTCCTCAGTTTCTGTTGTTATGTCTCCCTTTTCAGATCTGATTTTATTAATTTGGGTACTGTCTCTGTGCCCTCTGGTTAATCTGGCTAAGGGTTTATCGATCTTGTTGATTTTCTCAAAAAACCAACTCTTGGTTTTGTTGATATTTTGTATAGTTCTTTCTGTTTCTACTTGGTTGATTTCAGCCCTGTGTTTGATTATTTCCTGACGCCTACTCCTCTTGGGTATATTTGCTTCTTTTTGTTCTAGAGCTTTCAGGTGTGCTGTCAAGTTGTTAATGTGCGCTCTCTCCACTTTCTTTTTGTAGGCATTTAGAGCTATGAGTTTTCCTCTTAGCACTGCTTTCATGGAGTCCCACAAGTTCTGGTATGATGTTTCCTCATTTTCATTAAATTCTAGAAAGTCTTTAATTTCTTTCTTTATTTCTTCCTTGACAAAGTCATCATTGAGTAGAGCATTGTTCAGTTTCCACATGCATGTGGGTTTTCCCTTGGTTCTGTCATTATTAAAGACCAGCCTTAGTCCGTGGTGATCTGATAGGATGCAGGGGATTATTTCAATCTTTTTGTATCTGTTGAGGACTGTTTTGTGACCAATTATATGGTCTATTTTGGAGAAGGTACCATGAGGTGCTGAGAAAAAGGTGTATTCTTTAACTTTAGGATGAAATGTTCTATAGATATCTGTTAAATCCATTTGGTCCATAACTTCTGTTAATTTCAGTGTGTCTTTGTTTAGTTTCTGTTTCCATGATCTGTCCATTGGAGAGAGCGGGGTGTTAAAATCCCCCACTATTATTGTGTGAGGTGCAATGTGTGCTTTGAGCTTTAGTAAAGTTTCTTTTATGTATGTAGGTGCCCTTGCATTTGGAGCGTAAATGTTCAGAATTGAGAGTTCATCTTGGTAGATTTTTCCTTTGATGAGTATGAAGTGTCCTTCCTTATCTTTTTTGATTACTTTTGGTTGAAAGTCGATTTTATTTGATATTAGAATGGCTACTCCAGCTTGTTTCTTGGGACCATTTGCTTGGAAAATTGTTTTCCAGCCTTTTACTCTGAGGTAATGTCTGTCTTTGTCACTGAGGTGCGTTTCTTGTATGCAACAAAATTCTGGGTCCTGTTTATGTATCCAGTCTGATAGTCTTTTTAGTGGAGAATTGAGTCCATTGATGTTAAGGGATATTAAGGAAAATTGATTGTTGCTTCCTGTTATTTTTGTTATTAGAGATGGAATTATGTTTGTGTAGCTACCTTTTGTTTGGGGGTTTGTTGGAAGATTACTTCCATGCTTCTTCTCGGTTGTAGTTTCCTTACTTGTGTTGGCGTTTTCCGTCAATTATCCTTTGAAGTGCTGGGTTTGTGGGAAGACATTGTGCAAATTTGGTTTTGTCATGGAATATCTTGGTTTCTCCATCTATAGTGATTGAGAGTTTTGCTGGTTATAGCAGTCTGGGCTGGCATTTGTGTTCCCTTAGGGTCTGTATGATATCAGACCAGGATCTTCTGACTTTTATAGTCTCTGGTGAAAAGTCTGGTGTAATTCTTATAGGTCTGCCTTTATATGTTACTTGACCTTTTTCCCTTACTGCTTTTAGTATTTTTTCTTTGTTTTGTGCATTTGGTGTTTTGATTATTATGTGATGGGAGGTATTTCTTTTCTGGTCTAGTCTGTTTGGTGTTCTTTAGGCTTCTTGTATGTTTATGGGTATCTCATTCTTTAGGTTGGGGAAATTTTCCTCTATAATTTTGTTGAAGATATTTACTGGCCCTTTAGATTGGGAATGTTCACTCTCATCTATGCCTATTATCCTTAGGTTTGGTCTTCTCATTGCGTCTTGTATTTCTTGGATGTTCTGTGTTAGAAGCTTTTTGCATTTTGCATTTTCTTTGACTGTTGTGTCGAGGTTTTCCATGGTATCTTCTGTGCATGAGATTCTCTCTCTATCTCTTGTATTCTGTTGGTGATGCTTGCATCTATGACTCCTGATCTTTTTTCTACGTTTTCTATCTCCAGAGTAGTCTCCCTTTGAGATTTCTTTATTGTTTCTATTTCCATTTTTAGATCCTGGATGGTTTTGTTCAATTCCTTCACCTGTTTGGTTGTATTTTCTTGAAATTCTTTAAAGGATTTTTGTGTTTCCTCTTTAAGGGCTTCTTCCTGTTTACCTGTGTTCTCTTTCAATTCTTTAAAGGATTTTTTGTGTTTCCTCTTTAAGGGCTTCAACCTGTTTACCTGTGTTCTCCTGTATTTCTTTAAGGGAGTTACTTATGTCCTTCTTAAAATCCTCCATCATCATCTTGAGAAGTGATTTTAATTCTGAATCCTGTTTTTTCTGTGTGATGGGGTATCCAGGGCTTGCTATGGTGGGAAAACTGGTTTCTGATGATGTCAGGTAACTTTGGTTTCTGTTGCTTGTGTTCTTGCGCTTGCTTTTTGCCATCTGGTTGACTCTAGTGTTACCTGTGCTCACTGTGTCTGACTGAAGTCTGTCTTTCCAGTTATCTTGCTTGTGTCAGATGTCCTTGGATTCTAGATGTCTCTGTGTTCCTGTGATCCTAAGCTCCCTATGCTCTAGATGCAGCAGGTCTTCTAGTATGTCTCAGGATCAGATGTTTCCACAGGCTCAGACCAGCTAAGTGTCCTCTGCTCTGGATGCAGTAGGTCCTCTAGGTTGTCTCAGGATCAGGTGTTTCCACAGGAGCAGACCAGCTAAGGGTCTGCCCCAGACAAAAGGACCAGGGTCCTGGCCCAGATAAAACTCTTACTGAGATCACTTTTATACATCTGGTTTTTGAATGACTCTGACTTTGAATTACCAGTTTTAATCTAGCTTTCTTTTACCAAAATTATAAATTTTTAATCATACCCAATAACTTATAGGCTAATAATGTATAACCAAATCATATAGAACATATTTATATTTTTAAAACCAGTAAAGAACAAAAAAAATTTTAAATGTACATCTTATAGATTTTATCTAAACAATTATTTTTTTACCTTTTTTAGCTATAATTTTAAGAGAAAAGCACCCTTTCACTTGTCAAACTAGAAAAACAACTATGAATTCCTTTAGTATAGAAGCCACTTATGGAAACAATTAACTCCTGTCAGAGCTCTTTTTGTTGTGCCCTACTCCCAGCCACAGAGCAGGGTAATTTATTTATCAGCCTCTGTTGTGTAAATTGAAACTGTCTTTTAAGCAGGTTTTAAACTAAATCAAGGTGTGGATAGCAAGCAGTTTTAACCATTTTTTTTCTTTTGAATATGAAACATAGAACAACAATCATTCAAACAACCTAACAAAGACAGACAATTAACACACATGGACAGATTGGCATGCCAAAGACACAAACTAGACAGAAAAAGCAGAACTAAGGATCCAGAGAGAGCCAGAGAAAGCAGGACATCTCTTGATTCTCTCTTGCTCCCTGAAGGGCTCTAAAATAGGCTTTTCTCCCTTTTGTTAACACACCAGAAAGCAGACAACTGTTTTAGCCTTTTTTCTCTTTCATTTCCAAGGTTTAACTTTTTTTTCAGTTTCAAAAATGTCATAATTTTATTTTTTATTTGATATTTTATTTATTTACATTTCAGATGCCATCCTCCTTCCCCATTCCCCCCACCCATTAATTCCCTGTCCCATCCCTCCTTCTCCATTTTTGCCTTTATACTGTTTAAATTACATGCAAGTATTAAGGTCAGTTCTAGGTTGAGGAATTAGCAATACAACAGATGCAAATAGTTCAGGAACTAGGAAGACAATAAACCTGGATAATCAAAGAACACGCTGGACAATAAACAGAGTCCTGTGATCACTCCTGTGATCACTATTTCTAAGGGCTTATCAGGATGATCAAAGTATCTGAGCCTACTTCCCTGTCCTAGCCCAAAGTCCTGAAGCCTATTTCTTTGTTCTAGCCTAAGATTTAGATTTCTGTCTGAAATTTCTTCTTTGTTCTACCCTAGGATTTAGATTTCTGCCTGAAATTACATCTTTTTTCAGCCCAATGTCAGATTTCTTCCTGCAGTCCATTTCCTTGTCCTTGGCCTATGTCAGATTCTTGCCAGACAGCCCCCAAAGCTCTCCACATCTCCCCCCTTTTATTGCATAAACCAGACTGAGCCTGTCTTAGGTCGCTCTGACAAGATAACCTTCCTTATCCTTTGTGGAATATACATTATCATAAGCATTGCACTTCTGTCTTAGGTTGGTAAGGCTCTGTGCAGAATCTTATCCATCCTTGGCTTGCCAGCCTGTTAAATTAATAACTCTGTCTGGGGGTCCATTATCAGTTTCAAGTCATGTACTTTGGCTGCCAGCCTGTTGATGTAGTTAGAGACAAGATTTAACATGATGGGCAGGAATAAAAATATTTCCAGGACAAGAAGGGCTAGCCTGATCAAGCTATATATGCCATTCCTGAGGTTTGACCAAAATGGAAATACTGACCTCAGGCCATGGATGATTTTATTGGCATTATCTGCAGCATCAAAGCTCAACAGAGCAGCATTCTTTAAATTCATAATCTCACTATGCAAAATTAACACACCCAGAGAGGTGTTAGGATTATGCCAAATAACCTACAGGTGACTTTAAACTTTTTTTCTAATTATAATGACAATCATTGTAAATTTTAGAAGTAACACTACTCCAATGATATTTGTCATGACACTTGGGATGGCTCCTAATGCTTGAACCCTGAACCTCCTTCAGATAATTTGAATAGGTTACAGAGCATCATCCATTGTTCCAGATACCTATATAAATCCTTTTGTATACTCAATACACTACTAACATGTTCTTTTGCTAGATTGTTAACAAAAATAGCTGTCTTAATTCCTTGTGTCAATGCTATTGCAGAAGCAGTGGTGCTAACAATTAATCAAATTAAACCTGTTCTACCATCAATAATCAAGCCCACTAGCCTTTTGCTTCTGCTTAAAGCCTAACTGACTTCTTCTAGCACTTTTAAGCTTTTTTCAGAGAATCAAGGTTTTCTAGTACTCAGGACAGTAAGACATAAGCTGGTTGATAGACCCCCCATAACAGACATGCCAGGTTTCAGCACACTAACACAATTGGAAATTATACAGTCAATGCAACTTACAATAAATACTCTTAGGCAAATGGATGGAATTAGAAAATATCATATAGAGTGAGGTAACCAAGCCACAAAAGAACACATATGGTATGTGCTCACTGATAGGTGGATACTAGCCCAAAATCTCAGAATACCCAAGATACAATTCACAGACCATATGAAGCTCAAGGAGAAGGAAGATCAAAGTGTGGGTGCTTTGGTCCTTCTTAAAAGGGGGAACAAAATAATCAAGGAGCAAATACAGAGACAAAGTATGCAGCAAAGATTGAAGGAAAGGTATCTAGAGACTGACCCATCTGTGGATCCATCACACATACAGACATCAAACCCAGATACTATTGCAGATGCCAAGAAGTGATTGCTGATAGGAGCCTGATATAGCTGTCTCTTGAGAGGCTCTGCCAGAGCCTGACAAATACAGAGGCAGATGCTCATAGCCAACCATTGGAATGAGCACGGGGTCCCCAATGGTGGAGTTAGAGAAAGGACTGAAGGAGTTGAAGGGGTCTGTGACTCAAGGGAAGAATAATAATATCAACCAACGAGACCCCTCCAGAGCTCTCAGAGACTAAAGCACCAACTGAAAAATACACATGGAGGAACCCATGACTCCAGCCTCATATGTAGCAGAGGATGGCCTTTTCTGACATCAATGGGAGGAGAGGACCTTGGTCCTGTGAAGGTTTGATGCCCCAGTGTAGTGGAATTCCAGGGTGGTGAGGTAGGAGTCAGTGGGTGGGATAGGGGGAGGAACAATGGGAGAAGGAGTTTCCATAGAGGAAATCATGAAAGGGGATTACATTTGAAATGTAAATAAATAAAATAGCCAATAAAATAATAATAATAAATCAGCCTCTGTGGGACTGCATAAGGGTATCCTGGTTCTTGGCTGGGCATGGGCCTAGAACCCCGAGACTCCAAGGGAGAAATGGCAGGAGTTCGGTCACGCCCCCAGAACTCAGGGTCCTGAAAAGCAGTCCAATCTCCATAGACCTACATTGTTCAGTCACGTAGGCCATTACAGCCCCTCCCAAAGTGCACCGGTAGAGGGTGTAACTACAGGCCTCAGGCCCTAGAGATTTACATACTAATGAAGGTCAGAGGGTGGAGCCAATTAAGCATGCTCCCAGAACCTCCCCCTTTCTCCCTCCCTACTTAACTCAGGTCTGCCCTGAGTTTGGGGGTGGGGGTACATCCAGATCCATCTACCATCCGCCATGACAATAAACCCTTTTGGAACCAAGGACTTCCTCGTATCATTGGGGCCTGCCGGGCCCGCCGCTGCCAGAGCTTCCAGCCCCTGGAACCTGGGACCTTTCTCCGGTATGTGACACAGGCTGCCTGGAAGCCTCCAGGCAGCCTCCACCATGCAGGTCCTGGGCCGCTGCCACCTGGGCCTGGGGCCTGCTACTGCTACGGGCCGCCAGTTTTTTCCCACAAGCCTCCAACTGCTTTTGTCAGTACTCATACATACGGCTGAGACTAATGATCAGTTCTCAGTCTACTCATCAAAGACCTATCTATGTCAGGTGTGAAGACCATCTATCTTCCTTCCTGTTGTGTCTGGAAGGGAGTTGTTGTTGTTGTGTTTATTTGTTAGTTTGTCTGACTGATTGATTTTTAGATGTGGTACCACTCAAAACTATGCAGGGATTTACTGCAGTCTCACTACTGACTAGATAATCAAATCCCTGTAGTTGCAGGTGTGAGACAATACTCTTGGCTTGCATCATTCTTCAGAGAACATTTTCTTCTGTGGCTTCCAGGACACTGACCTCTCCTGACCTCACTCCACCCCTCAGAATATTGTCTTATTGTCTTTGCTTGGCTGTTTTCTGGTTGAGCACTCCACCTCCAGGAACTGAGGTGTCCCCACTCCTGGCATAACCACCCCTGAGGTGACTTTAACCTATAACAGGACAGGACATTAAATTAGCAAGAGTCCCAGCACTCTGAACTAAAGTCCTCACCTTTGCAAATAATTCTGTATCACCTTCCAGTTGTTTGAAAACAGTATCAGATTTACAGAATCCAAAACTTGGTGTGCCTCACATATTCTCACATATTAGTAATCTCAACCCTCCAGAAGTGGGACACAGGATCTTTAATTCAAAGTCAGCATGGACTCCAGACTAAGCACTGGAAACTATATATAATCCTGCAACTTGGAAAGCAGGAAAATCAGGAGTTCAAGGTTACCTCTGGGATGCTGGATTTGTGGCTCCTGTAATCCCAGTCCTCACAAGGTGGAGGCAAAAGGATCACTGGGATTTGAGGCTAGCCTGGACTACATAGTGAGTACCAACACAGCCTTGGCTACACAGTGAGGGAGATTCTGTCTTAACATAAAATAACAAAAAAAGAAAAATAAAATAGAGACCAAGGAAAATGAAAAAGGTATTAGATAAGATATTAGACAAAAAAAGATATTAGACAATATCTCGAAAAATCAAAATTATCAGGCCTAGTTCCCATGATTTTAATCCCAGTACTTAAGATGTAGAGGAAAGAGGACCAGGAGTTTACATGGAGAATTTTAGGTTACTATGGGCTATGAGATTAAAGAAGGGAGTAGGCAAGATTGGCATGGTACCTCTGCTAGCAAGCATAAGGACCTGATTTCAATCCCCAAGATTCATACAGGGGAAGAAAAGGAATGTATCCTAAAAATTGTTGTCAGATCTCTAGATGTTCTGTCCTACACACACACATACACACACACACACACACACACTCGCACACTCCCATGTCCTTACATGTCAGTAATCTCATCCCTCCAGAATTGAGAAAAAGGAGTCTTTAATTCAAATCAGCATGGACTCCATATGGACACTGGAGGCTATATATATTCCTGCCACTTGGAAAGTACAAAATCAAGATTTCAAGGTTGCCTCTGGGACCCTGAACTTTTGGCTCCTGTAATCCCAGTCGTCACAAGGTGGAGGCAAAATGATCACTGAGGATTTGAGGCATGCCTGAAATACATAGTGAGTACCAACACAGCCTTGGCTACACAGTGAGGGAGATTCCATCTTAACGTAAAATAACAAAGAAAGAAAATAAATTAGAGACAAAGGAAAATGAAAAATGTTATCCTTGGCTATATATCAAGATTAAGTACAACTCATGTTACATGAGACCCTATCTCCACAAATCAGATTAATAAAGTATAGTACCCATGATTTCAATCCCAGTACTTAAAATGCAGAGTAAAGAGATTAGGAGTTTACATGGAAAATTGTAGGTTACTATGGGCTATGAGATTAAAGAAGGCAAAAGGCAAGGTTGGCATGGTACCTCTGCTGCCAAGCATAAGGACCTGAGTTCAATCCCCAAGACCCATATAGGGGAAGAAAAGGAATGTATCCCTAAAATTGTTGTCAGGTCTCTACAAATTCTGAACTACACACACATACATAGGCATACCTACATACATACACCCAAACACACACACACACACACACACACACACACACACTACACACACATACATAGGCATACCTACATACATACACCCAAACACCACACCACACACACACACACACACACACACACACACACAAAATTTAAAAGCCCAAACTAACAAAATCAATAACTCAACAACAATAAAGAACCTTAAGTTAAGTAGTGTCAAATACTGAATCCAGTTTTATATTGTCTGTCATAGTGTCTGGTAATGTCTTCAGGTTGGCCTGGCCTGAACTCATGGACTTCCTGCTTCTCCCTCCCCAGTGCTGGGATGACTGGGTTGTGATAATTTGTTTTGTTTAAAAGAATAATCTCTGTACTCTCTCCCTCTCCCCCCACCTCTCACTGTGTGCTTGTCTCCCACTCTCTCTCTCCTTCCCTCTCTTTCGCACCTCCTCACTTTCCTTCTCTCCCTCCCTCTACAAATCTCTGTGTCCCTCCCTCCATTCCAGAACTTTGTCTCTCACTCCTTACACCTCTCTGCCATCTCATACCCCTGTACTTCTCAGATGTGCTCACCCTCCAAACTACCCATCTTGGTAAAAAAGAATTTAACTGTCTATTTGTCCAAGTCTACAACTGTGGTGCCTTCTCTGCCTCCTTTGTCTCTCAGGCCATATCTAAATCCATGATGTCACCCTCAAATATGTCAAGGTTCCACCACTTCTCCACAGTTCATGGTATCACACAGCTGTTACTATAATGAGAGTGTCACACTATAGAGACAGCTCTGAGACACAGGCATCTCTGGTGTTTAATTTCTGCAGCTGCCCCTCTCAGCTCCTTTGACATCTAAAATTTATTCTCATCAAGGCAATTTAAACAAAAAGGAATATTAATAGGAAACAGGGGTTGTGTATCTATTTAGAAGAAGTTTTTGGTGGTGATTCCAATCTTTATTGTCAGGATATTAGAACCATCAAATATGAATCACTAGTGGCAATGCAGTCCAATTGGCAAACACCAAACATGAATCAGTGGCAGTGACTCGATCCTGAAGAAACCACATGACTCTGCTGCAATCAGCAAAGTGGCTGCATATAAAATTAACTCAAACAAATCAGTAGCCTCCCTTTAAAAATGAAAACAAGCTGGGAAAAAAGTAGGAAAACAACACCCTTCACAATAGCCACAATAGTATAAAATATCTGGGTAAAACTCTTACCAAACAAGTGAAAGATCTGTACAACAAGAATTTCAAATCTCTGAAAAAAGGGAAACCAAGAAAGACCGCAGAAGATAGAATTATCTCCCAGGCTCATGGATTGGTAGGATAAACATAGTGGAAATAGCCATTTTACCAAAAGCAATCTATAGATTTAATGCAATCCCGACATCAACATTCCAGTAAAATTCTTCACGGACATGAGAAGAGCAACTGTCAATTTTATGTGGAAAAACAAACAAACAAAAAAACCCCAGGATAGCCAAAACATTTCTCAGCAATAAAAGAAATTCTGTGGGAATAACCGTCCTTGACCTCAAGCTGTACTACAAAGTAATAGTGATAAAAAAACAAAACCAAAACCAACAACCAAAAAAAAAAAAAAAAAAAAAAAAAAAAAAAAAAAAAAAAAAAAAAAAGCATGGTCTTGGTACAGACAGAGACAGGTCAATCAATGAAATAGAATCAAAGACCCAGAAGTAAACCCATACACCTAAGGATATCTAATCTTTGACAAAGAAGCCAAAATCAAACAGTGGAATAAAGAAAGCATCTTTAAAAAATACTGCTGGTCTAACTGGCAGTCTGAATAAAAATAGATCCGTATTTGTCACCTTGCACAAAGCTCAAGTGCAAGTGGATCAATGACTTCAACACAAAACCGGACACACTGAATTGAACAGAAGAGAAAGGGAGAAAGAGCCTAAAACTCATTGGCATAGGGGAAAATTACCTGAACAGAACTCCAATGGCTCAGGCTCCAAGATCAGCAATTGATAAATGGGACTCCTTGAGACTGAAAAGCATCTCTAAGGCAAAATACACCATCAATATAACACATTGGCAACCTACAGATTGGGAAACAAAATCTTCACTAACCTCTACATCTGACAGAGAGCAAATATCCAAAATATATAAAGAACTCAAGAAGTTAACCTCCAAAACCCCAAATAACTCAATTTAAAAATGGGGTACAGAGCTCAACAGAGAATTCACAACAGAAGAATGTCACTTTTTGAATGAGAAGCACTTAAAGAAATGTTCAAAGTTCTTACTCATCAGAGATATGTAAATCAAAACAATCTTAAGACTCCACCTCACACCTATCAGAATGGCTAACATCAAAAACTCAAGTGACAACACATGCTTGCAAGGATGTGGTGAAAGTGGAACACTCCTCCATTGCTGGGGAAATGCAACCTTGCCAAACCACTCTGGAAATCAATCTGGGGTTCCTCAGAAAATTTGAAATAGTTCTACCTGAAGATCAAACTATATAATTCTTGAGCATATACCCAAAAGACACCCCATCATACCACCAGAACACATGCTCTACCATGTCCATAGCAGCCTTATTTGTAATAGCCAGAAGTTGGAAACAATTCAGATGTCCCTCCCCCAAAAAGTGGAAACAGAAAATGTGGGTGATTTACATAATACAATACTATTCAGTTATTAAAAACAAGGACATCATGCATTTTGCAGACAAATGGATTGTGGGAAACAAAACGCGGGCGGGTGCCCGGGGCCCCAAAGCCTCCCACGTGGCGGCGATGGAGGCCCGCGACTGGGGTGGGGTCTCACGCGCGGGATTTGGCCTGCATCCGATGAGGCAGTGGAGGCGGAGCAGGCCGAAGTGGAGGCCTGGGTCTGGAGCACTTCCCGCCCGGGATGCTGTAGTTCCCACATGGTCAAAGCGGGTCGCAGAGTAGAAGTAGGCCCACGCAGACACGTGGAATTGAGTTTCCATGAAGTAAGTTTATTGACAAGAATGGTGAATCTGGTGCGCTCCCCCCCAAAAGCCAGGAGGGGTTTCCTTATATTGGGGAGTATCAAGGGGAGGAGTTAGGGAGGGGAAAACTTAATTACCTACGGCCCTAGCCTCATTAATATGCAAATCTCAAGGCAGAGGGCTCTTAGGCACGCCTCTTACCCGTGACTTCAGGGTACAGGTGAAATGGAGAGGCCAGGTCTGGGGCCTGGCTTTTGGGGGCGTGGCCACACCTGCAATCTCAGGGTTTCCAGGCCAATGGCAGCCCTTCCATGACCCAACAATGGATGGAATCGGAAAATATTATCCAGAGGGAGGTAACTCAAATGAAAAAGGATATTCATGGTATGTACTCTCTGACAAGTGGATATTAATGAAAATGTACTGAATACCTAGGACACAACCTACAGACCTTAAGAAGTATAACAAGCAGAACTACACAAGAAAGGAGACTTCAATCCCACTTAGAAGTGGGAACAAAATAATCTCAGGTAACAGAGGGATGGAGGGACCTGGATGGGAGTGGACAAGGAGGAGAAAAGGGGAACAGGATCAGATCTGAGTTGGGGAGCAGGCAGGAGAGAGCTCAGAGTGCCGCGAGAATAAATGGAAATAAGCAGCCTCAGGGATTAGGACGTGGGGGACCCTGTAGAAGTACCCAAAGACCCAAGAGGTGAGACACTCTCAGGACTCATTGGGGTGACCTTAGCCAAAATGCCCAACATTGAGGAAGGCAACTCGAAGAGTCCACCTCCAGTAGATAGACAGGAATTCAATTGGAGGGACAGGGTTACTAACCCGCAGTCAAACCTCCTGACCCATATTGGTTACTGTCTAAAAGAATGATATAATGATAAATTATAGATTCAGGAAATTGCTTACAAATAATTTTTAAAATTTCTTGAACAAAATGTTGACATAAGGTTGGACTATTTAACTTCCCTGTTGAAGTACCTTCCAATGGTATCTTTCTGTATACATATTGAGAAAGCAAACCTTTCACTATCTTGTTCATGCCAGGTTGTTGTGAATAAAGCAGTCTTTCAGGACAATTCTTATTACTGGCTATGATATTGGTAACAAAGAAGGTAAAGAAATTCCAGGCTGTAAAGTATCTATTGTTTTAATTACTCTATTAACTGATCTTAAATGTTTTATCATACTCCATTTACCTGATTTCTTTTACAAGAAACAGGGAAATTCCATGGGCTGGTAGACTCTTCTATATATTCAGTCCCCAGTTGGTCTTGTACTAGTTTTTCAAGTGCCTGCCATTTTTCTTTTTTTATGGGCCACTGCTTTTGCTATACAGGTCTGATTGATAACCATTTTAGAGACAAGGCTTTTGGTGTGTCATCAGTGGCCCCTTTGATATATTTGAGCCACACACACACACACACACACACACACACACATCCTTTTCCACATGTGACATGATTTTAATTTCTTCTTTGCTATCCCCATCTACTATACCCAAATGCACAATAAATCTTTGAGAAGTCATTCCACTTATTCCCTAGATTATTTTCATTGTCCCTGAGGATAAAAAACCATAAACACTAGTGCTTAACTTCTAACATTCAACTTTTGGGGATACTTTAAGAGGAGTATTTGTGGCCAGATAGATCAAAAGCTGCACTTCCTTCTGTAACATGTTTAAAACCACAAATACTAAGTTTTTATTTTCTTGCCTACTTGGTACTTCCTAGTTGACCAATATAGTTGAATATATCTCCTATGTCTTTCTTGGAGCTACAATCTTTTGAAAAATGTTTTCCCTTTTCTCAGTGGCTACAATACCCTGGAAGCCTTTGTGGTTCATACAGCCAGAACCTGCTTGTGCTTTTCTATGAATACCATATTCTCCAGAGTCAATGTACCTGCTATTTTGAGCTCTGAATCTTAGAATTTCTTTCCAAATAACCAAATTACCACAATTAAAGCATTGGGAATTTTGATTTCCAAAACTTGTAGCTATGATTTGCCATAGGATATTGATGGGACCCTCCCAAGAACCAATACAAGTTGCCTCTTTTATGCATTCATTTATCAACTGTCCCAGTGCTTTCAGAGGTCTGATTTTTTTCTTATATTCAGTATTTCCATTTTTGAATACCAAGATCTCTATCAATGACTGCATGGTTTCAGGTTATGATATGTCTCTATTTACATATGAACCCAGTTTCTGCAAGATATTATTAAATGCTTCTGCAAGATCCTGTATTATCTTAATAAATCAGGTGATTTTTTTTCCTGGCTCCTCAACCATATCCCAAGCTCTTACAGCTACAACAGGTCATTGTTCAATTACAACATTAACAGATCAGATTCGTTCTTGTAAGTCAGCGTAATATCCTTCACCAAGCAGCTGGCTTTTAGTAACATTTATTCCCCTTGCTATATTATATTGTTCTATTTTTGTGGTTTTGTGCCTCTACCATGAAAACCATTTTAATTGTTGACCAGCTTCTAGCACCATTGACAGCAATCCACCAATCCCTTCTAATCTTGCAGTCTAGCTTTATGCTGAGTTACCAAGCTACTTAACATTTTACTAAAAATTGGAGAGTGCAAGCCAAGCCAAACAATACAATAGCCTCTTTTAAATGCTTTATATGTAGCATTTCTATTGGACTTCATGTCAACTCATTATAAGCATGTCCACCATCATTAGCAGGTATATGGTGCAAAAAGACTGGGAAGGCTGAAGTTGTTTGTGTAGCATCAAGCAAATCCTCTGGTAGTACACTTGGATAAACACGATACCATTGTCCCTGTACCACCTTCTGCTCTTCCTAGGCCCTTGTCTCACTGAAGTGGTCTGGGCACCTGGCAATGGAAGTATATGAAATGGGGCAGGGCAGCAGTTTGTCTTGCAGCCTAGTTTGCTTCCCTCTTCATAGTGTGGTAAACTCCCAGTCTCAGACACCAAGCCTGAACACTGTTGTTCTCCTCCCACAGGCTCTTTTTGTTTTCCAAGCTCTTGTACCTCTATCCACAAATGTGCTCCGTTCATAGGCAACTTTGAAACCCTTTCTAACACAAGAAAATTGAGTGAAACTTCTGAGTTTCAGTTTTCCTCTCAATCTTTTTCAAAATCGTATACATGAAGTCTATGAAGCAAAAGTCTGGCATCAAGGCAAGAAACTGCCCAGCAGCAGCAGATTCTATTTTGCCAACCTCTTTAAACAACATTCCCAACCCAAGAGACCCTGCCTTTTCCTCTGATACGTTAGAAACGGAGTTGCCCATTATGGCTCAGCCAGTTAGAGGACTACCTGTATGCTTAGATTTTTAAAAATCTACTTTAATGAGGGTACTTAACAACTTTAACCTTCCTTTTAGCCCATTTACCAGAGATAGGGGGAAAGTAAGGTTAATAGGAAATCAGGGGTTGTATACTTGTTTTGAAGTAGTTCTTTGGGCTGATTCTAATTTTTATTGTCAGGATATCAGCAGTCCAGTTCAAAATATCAAATACAAACAATAATTGGATGTCCAGTCCAATCATAAAATACCAAAAATTAATCAGTAGCAGCAGTTGGATCCAGAAAAAGAAGGAGGCCCTGCCAAAGCAGTACAAATATGCATCAGAAGAAGTTCTTTGGTGCTTTTCTCTCTACAAAGTCAGAACAAGGGAAGATAAGCAAAGACCAGCAAAGCATTGCAAGGTGAACCAATGCATGAGAATAGACAGTAAAGACCTCAACCCTTACCACCCAGTTCTGCAGGGAAAGGCTGGCCTTACTGTGAGATGCTTCAGGTTGATGCCACAGTTGCTAGGATATTTAGCAAAGATTGCATAAACCTCAGTACTACACAGCTCTCTTACAGAGTTCATCAGAGACACCTGGCTGCCTTCCCTTGCATTCACACTGGCCCCCAAGTCCTATATCTTGGCCCTTCCAGCTCTGGAATTGCAGATATGAATGTAAGGAGATAAAAGAAGAGTGTTGGATCCACTGTGAGCATCTAGCCTACCCTCAACTATCTCATTGAAGAGCACAACAGGTCACATTGGAGATAATGATTGTGGGTTGTGGTTCCAGACTCCCAGCACAAAGCCACAACCACACCTGGGCATAAGACTGACAGACAGGAGTCACAAGGAGCCAGGTAACACCGTATTAGCTCAGTAATACCAACAAGTGTTTGCATCACTGACTGGTAAACAAGATGCCTTGCAGGAAATCAGGGCACTGCATCTCTGCCTGGTACCACAGCTTATGCATGCCCTGGACCAAAACTATTGCTGACATGACTTGTTCAGCTCTTACCACACACTAGAACCTGCTATTCCATCCTCTGATCTTATGCAATGCTTCCATTTTATGCATAAAGACATCTAGGTGGCTTAGGTCCTCCAAGAACTGAACTGTGCCTCCTCTAAGATGTGTCCTAACAGAGAATGGCTGTCTATTCTTTGACAACTTTTTCACAGTTGGAAAAATTTATATTCCATTTGTTTGTACCTGCTCCAAATAGAAAACCTAAAATTTTACTCCTGGACCCATGGCCCCTTTCATCCAAAGTAATTCCTACCATAAAGGCTGCTACATTGGCATTATTTGGAATTGTTCTCGAAAACATCTCCTGGCACTGTACTCCAAATGCTTATTTGTCCCTGAGCCCTCTGCACACTACTCCACCTAGGTTTTAAATATTCCAGAAACCTCGTATGACCAAAAGGTGACTGATTGACCCCCATCATTTAACGCAAATCTTTCCTGTCTTTTTTCCTGCTTTCTCTGTTGATCTTTGTCTTTCTCTCCCTTGCTTTCTGTCTTTGTGTCTTTTTTGCTCTTTTTCTCAGTCTCTCCGTCTGTCTCCCCTTTCTCTGGTGCTGAGACTGGCTTGAAAATGGCCATGTCATCAGCCTAGCCTTGAACTCACAGAGATCCACTTGCATCAGCATCCTGAATGCTTGGATCACAACTGGATAGCCAGGGATCTGGCTTCTAAATTGACAGATTAAAACATCATATATTTTGTCCACTTGCCAGCCTAAAAACTGGGCTTCATGTCTTAAACAGAATGAGAACAGCTAAGAACCATATTCTTTGCCCATCTAACTCTGACTAGCAACCGAGTTCACCAGCTAGCACCTTTTCATAGATTCTAGTAGCTAGACTACTCATCAGCCAGATATGTACTGGGTTTCTCTCATTGCCTTTAGCATGCACCACCTAAAGAACTCTTATTGGAGGATGAGCCTCTTCAGTATTAACACAAGCTCTTTATTCAGGCAATTTATCTACAGTCCTTTTAATGATGGGTCTGTCTGCCTACTCAAACTTATAATCAATTGCTTTCCCTACTCTCCAGTCTGCACAGGTACTCTTCCCACCTAATCCACTTCTTCCCAGCACATGCTCTCTTTCTGACCTCCAAAGACACCTTAAAATCCTCCCAGCTTTCATTCCATGTTCTTTCTGCAGCCCAGATCTGCAGGCCCTCTCCCTCTTACAGCTCATTCACTCTACTGTATCATTCCCATCCCTACCTGCCTCACAGCTGACAAGTACATGGAACTTCTCCACAGCTGTCTGGAATCAGCTCCACTTCCCCTCTAGGATCCTCTCTGCCCAGATTGTTCTCTTTTCTGAATTCCTATTTTGCATCTCATCATCCTTTTAAAGTCCCTCCTTCAAAACATCTGTGAAAAATTTAGTTGCAGCTGAGTGTGGTGGTGCACACTTACAGTCCCAGCATTTGATGGGTAGAGGCAGATGGATTTGAGTTTCAGGCCAGCCTTGTCTATATGGTGAGCTCCAGGACATACAGAAATACATATAGAGATCCTGTCTCAAAACAAAACAAAACAAAAATAACAAGCAAAATATGTTGAATATTGTTGCCCAGGCCTATAATTACAGTGTTTTCTAGGCAGAGGCTAGAAGAGTAAGAGTTCAGGGTCATCCACAGATAACATAGAAAGTTCCAGGACAACCTGGGATACTGAAACTTATTGGGTTTCTTTCACAATCACTCTCTATATTATGTCTTAGACAGAGGCTCCCACTAAACCTAGAACTTGGTAACTTGATTACATTGTTAGCCAGCAAGCTCATGGGATCCCCTTGTGTTTGTCTCTCTGCACTGGGATTACAGGTTCACATCACTACATCCATGGATGTAGGGATTCAACTCAGGTTCTCAGGTTATATGCAGCAAGTACTTTAATGACAGAGAACCTTGACCCAGGGCTATTTCTTTTCTTCATTTTATTACATTTTAAAAATAATTTATTTATTTTATTTTATGTAAATTCATTTTTGCCTTCTTGTATGGATACATATCATATGCAAGTTGTACATTTTTGTGTTAATATTGATAGAAGAGAGAATTGGAGTCCCTAGACCTGAAGTTACAGATGGCTATGGGTTCTGGCAGCCAAGGTCAGGTATTCTGGAAAAGCAATGAGTGTGCCTAACTAGTAAACCATCTCTCATCTTTATGTTTTTATTTATTTTGTATACATATAAGCATATTTTTGACAATGTATGTATCATGGTAGATGTGTGTGTGTGTTTTCAGAGGACAATTTTCAGGAATATGTTCTATCTTCTGACCATCTATATACCAAAGAAGTGTCTCAGGTCCTCAGGCTTGGAAGTCAGTACCTTTATCCCCTGAATCATTGTGCTGACTTAATGACTCTTTCTTTCTTTCTTTCTTTTCTTTCTTTCTTTCTTTCTTTCTCTTCTCTCTCTTCTCTCTCTCTCTCTCTCTCTCTCTCTCTTTCTCTCTCTCTCTCTCTCTCTCTCTCTCTCTCTCCCTCCCTCCCTCCCTCCCTCCCTTCCTTCCTTCCTTCCTTCCTTTCTTTCTTTGATTTTTTTGGTATTTTTTGATTCTGTATATGTTTTTGTGTTATGTCCAGCAGGGCATTAAACAGGGGTCCAGGGAGGTCACCTGAAAGAGAGTGGGGTGGGGGGGACAGGCAAAGACACAAAAAATGGCAATCTGTCTATAGTCTGATCAAATCACAATTTTTACTTTTTCACACAGGGGTTATATACACAAAAAAGGCAGGATGTGGGGAAGGGGATGACACAGGAGCATGGGTATTCAGGGGGCGTATAGATATCTTCCAGAACAGAGTATCAGCTGGATGAAGGTTCAGGGGACATGTCACTATGACTCTGACTATGATTCACTTGTCCTTATCTAAGCTGGTACTATCCACCAAAGTTACCTATCTACAAGGTCTATAACTATTCAGCCTGGCAATTTTCCACCAAAGCTGCTTGTTTACAATAGCTTCTAGTCATCTGTTTCAGTGTTTTTTCACAGAGAACCAAGACTTTGTGTTAGCAGGCATGTATGTCAGGCCTATTTCTGATTTTAGGCCTATGGCGAATTTTAGGCCTTCAGTGTATAAGCAGGGCTACTGCTTTCATTTTTGTATTTACTTTTGTTTCTGTTTGTGTTTATATTTCTAGAATTTCTCTCTGTAGTGTAGCTGTCCAAGAATTGTTATTCAGGTTGGACTTAAACTCACAGGACTCCATGTGCCTTTGCCTCCTGAGGTCTGAGATAAAGGTGTGAGCTACCCTGAAGGGCCTTCATCACTTCCTCCTTTGTAAAGCCTGTGTAGTAAAACCCCAGTATACCATGAATACAACCCACTTACCAGATTCATTTACATATTTTCAGTGCTTTTAAGGAATAACATTCTGAGAAGGTAACTGAAACAAGGAATCTAGAATGAAAGAATCTGGACATAGAACACACAACATATTAAAGGAAGAGAAGATGGAGAACAAGAGTCTCTGGCTATAAACCAGATTGCAGCTTACATAGAAAGAAGACATATTTCCAAGTCTCTCTGCTGCACAAAGGACATGTTTATCCATGAGAGAGTCTGGAAGCCCTCACTGGATCACTTATAAGACACCTTCCTCTTCCTCTCACATGCTAAATCTTCCTCCTCTGTAATTTCATCTTTACCCACTGGAATTCTACCTTCTCTTCAAGATCCAGAACAAACATCACCCTGCCATGACTAGACCTGGAGGAAAGTCCATTCTCTATTCCCCAGTCCCAACACAAGGAATCTTGTCTTACTTCAACAGATCTTTTTCTTCCAAGTACAGCACAGTGTTATATAGCTTGTTGTCTCTGTGGACCTGACATAATGTCTCACATGGACACACATTGAAATGAAAATTCTTAGTGGTTATGGCCCCTGAAGTCATGCTGGAAGTCCTGAGTTCAATCCCCAGAACTATGAAATTTGAGAAGTCAGGAGGGGTGGGAAGTTAGGGGGACTTTTAGAGGATGGTGCATCCCTAACATTTACCAGAGACTGGTGATCTTTTCTTGGAACAAAAATTCAATCACAAAGAAGATTAGGGAATTCCAAAGAAGTCCTGACAGAAAACACCAATCACCTTGCAGGTCAGAAGATGGCTGCACTTCTAACTCCAACCAATGAAAGAATGACCTTTACATTTCTGGCAGAGAGGGAAGGAGAGAAAAGATTAAGGCCAGAGAATTAACTAAGGGACAATAGGAGGAACAAAATCAATGATCCTAGGGAATCAACTATTCTCAATACAGAGGGCTGACAGAGGAAGGCTGAATGGGGAAAGTATGGGAGGTTCATAGACAGAATGGAACTAACTCAAGGACATCTCAAGCAGGAAACAAGGATTATCCCTGAATGCCCTGCTGCTGCACTTTCTCCCTGGGTTGCAAGAGGTCACCTTGATTGCTCCAAGAGACTGTTCCCAGATTGAGTACCACGTTAAGAAATCAGGAAACTAGACTAAGTGCAGGCAGGTTTATTTCAGAGACCTTGGGAAGAGCTCACACTCTGAAAGCATGTTTCTCTTACAGACTAGAAACCGTTCCCACGCTAAGAGAGTTGAAGGGAGGGACTATGCGTAAACAGGATACTAAGCTATTCTTTCCAGACAGGGCTGGCCTACTACAATGAGGTTGTGTCTCAAGAGTTCAAAATGGATGCAGAACACTGCTATGTTCAAGATGTTTCCACATGCTTCAACATTGTCTTGGGATCATGGGCTGGAGTTGCAATATCTGTACAAGTTGCCTCAGGTCTCTGAAAAAGCAGTTGAGGATCAGTGGGCCATCTGAGCCATACCTCAAGTTAAACTCCTCCCCAAACTCCAGCCATCAGCCATAACACAAGGTCTTACTCTGTAACCATGACTTTACTGAAAACCACTGTGTAGGCAGTTGTGGGAAAAACTGGGGGGCTGCAGCAGGCCCACGAGGCAGCGGCCCAGGACCTGCGAGGTGGAGGTTGCTTAGAGGCCTTCAGGCAGCCTGTCTCGTACCGGAGGAAGGTCCCAGGTTCTAGTGGCTGGAGGCTTTGGCGACAGCAGGCCAGGCAGGCCCCAATGACAGGAGGAATCCTTGGTTCCAAAAGGGTTTATTGTCATGGCAGATGGTGGATGGATCTGGATGTACCCCCCAAACTCAGGGCAGACCTGGGTTAAGTAGGAAAGGAGAAAGGGAGAGGTTCTGGGGGCAATGCTTAATTGGCTCCGCCCTCTGACCTTCATTAGTATGTAAATCTCTAGGGCCTGAGGCCTGTAGTCATACCCTCTACCTGTGCACTTTGGGAGGGACTGTAATGGCCTACGTGACTGAACAATGTAGGTCTATGGAGACTGGACTGCTTGTTAGGACCCTGAGTTCTCCCTTGGAGTCTCGGGGTTCTAGGCCCATGCCAGCCAAGAACCAGGATACCCTTACGCAGTCCCACAGGCAGTCCTTCCTCAAAAGCAGAATTCTGTGTATCTCTGTTCTGTAAGTCCTGGCATTAAAGGCATGTTTTGATACACCCAGCTTCCTCAAGCACTTCAAACAGAATTTGATCAAACTGTTGCATCTAGCTGTCAAGTAAATAGTAAATTTTAAACCAATGTTAGGTTCTTGGTTTTGTTTTTCTTGAGTCACTGATTTTGTATCCCAGGCTAGCATCAAAGGATAATCTTGAATTTCAAATCCTCCATCTTCTGAGTGCTGGGATTAAAGACATGTGTCACCACAGCCATTTATGTGCTTCTTCTCTTTAATTGACAAATATTTATAGGTCACCATATTGGGCTTTGCTTTAAAATACTCTGAATTCCAGGAAGACTAGGTGAGAGATGGGATAAAATTGTTTGTGATCATTAGTGTCTGGGCACATGTGTGCAGTTCAGAAACAAACTTCTGGAGTTGGTCTCTCCTTCCACCAGGGACCTGAGAGTTTAAGTCTCCTCTTCAGGTGGGCCTGGCAATCACTTTTAATCTACTAAGTCATCTTACTAGACTGAAATTAACAAATGTTTGGAAGGAATGAAAGTTAGTACAGAGATCTTCACTCTAATACTCTCTGCTTTTGAATTAATTCCTAATTTTCCCATAATAAATGTTAAATAAACAGGATTAATACTGCAGACATCTGAGTACAGCCTGCCTTGTTGCCACTTGAACTTCTGACACATACTTCAACTGTCTGAAGTACAGATCTATTGTCTGTCATCCCTAGTTGTAAGCTTACAAATCAAGTCTACATCCTGTCCCTTCACAGCAAAGTTACCTGCTTTCCTGAACAAACAGACACACATACCCTCTGTCACTCCCCAGTAGCTTCCTGTTTCTGTAAATGACAGTACTATTCAGGGTGATGCTCACTAGTAACTTGGGAGTCAACCTTGACTCCTGTCTCCTTGCCATCACATTCAATCAACAAATATGACCCCTTCTCACCATCCTGCTGAGAGCAGCCTTCATTGTCAATCTAGACCTGAGCTGTTACAAAAGCCTTCTCACTAGTCTCCTTGATTCTATGCTTGTCCTCTGCACTTGTCCTCCACAAGAATCCAAGAAGTGCATTTAAGAACATCCCCTGGGGTATGGAGATGGTGCAACAGGTAAAGTCAGCTGATGTCAAGACTGACATCCTGAGGTCAGTCCCTGAGTTCCATATAGATAAAAGACAGAACAGACTCCCCTAAATTGTTCTCTGACCTTCACAGTAACACCATGGCACATGTATGACAAGACTCAATAAATAAATGAACGTAATGAAAATTATTTTTTGGGACTGGAGTCTTGGTTAGTAATTGAGTGTGCACAGTTCTATAGAAACCCACATTAGAATCTTAGCACCTACATCAGTTGGTTCACAGATGCCAGTCCTGCAACTTCAGAGGCTCTCAAACCCTCTTCTGGCAAGACTGACATCCTGAGGTCAGTCCCTGAGTTTGATATAGATGAAAGACAGAACTAACTCTCTTTGGTCATTCCTGTCCAGCCAGAGCCCCACAGAATCTGTTGTCCTAGTCAGGGCAGAGATCCTCCCATTGCTTCTTGTCTCTCCTGAGATGCTGGCTGGCTATTATCTGCTATCCCAGTGTTAAGGAACAAATGCAGATTGACAAAAAATTATTATTTTTTTCTTAAAAGAGAAAGTAGAGAGCAATTGAGTAAGACACCCAACATTAACCTCTGACTTCCAATCTCATGCCAACATTTGTACATAGATACACACACACACACACGTTTAGACACACAAAGCATAAAAAATAAAGTTCTACAAAGCTTACAGGATATTTTAAGGATAATTTATTTCACTGATATGGAGGGATCTCAAATTTATTACAACCAATTTATTTCAATAAAAGAAACATTAATTCCATGAAAGTGTTAACATGAAATATGATACAGAAACTTGAGTGCTTCAGAGAGTGTAATAACAACGTAGCCGTGTCTCAACTCAGGATCCTTCACAAGAATCATATATACATGGGAGGTGATACAGCGGACTCTGTTCTCCACATCCTAAAAAACAAGCAGCGAGATAACACAGGATGGGACTGTTGGTAATGGAATCTTCTCCAAGAGTGTTGCTGATTTAGGTTGTGTGGATGTTTGAGGGAGAACGTCTCCCTTAGAGTCAGGTATTTAAAAATGTGATCCCCCATTGTGGTGCTGTTTGCGGATGTTATAGGCAGGTGCAGCCTTTCTGAAAGAAGTATATCACTAGGGTAGACTTTAAGGTTTCACAGCTTTGCCTAACTTCCAGTTTGGTCTTCCTGCTTCCTGATTGCAGTTGAAGCTGTGCTCTCTCAGCTTCTTTCTCATGCTGTCATGCCTTTCTGCCATGATTGCTTTGAAACCATAAGCCCATATAAACTCAACATAAGTTCTTTATCATCATGTTGTTTTTATCACAGTAATGGAAAAGTCACTCATACAAGCTGAGACCATCATATGTCCATTAAAGTTCATGAGCATGAATGCACAAGCCTGCAATTCTAGCACTCCTGAGGCTGGGGCAGGAAGAACAAGTTCTAGGCAAGCCTGGGCTATATAGCAAAATCCTCCACCCCAAAACTAAATACAACAAATCAATGTGGAGATGGTTTGTAAGGGGAAGCATTCACATAGCACTGTCTATCAAACCCCTCAGGAAATCCCTCAGGGAACAAGCTGGCATCTTACCTCCATGATGTCCTTGTCAATGTCTAGAGATGGGACATAAACTCCAGGTTTTTCCATTTGAAATGTCATTTCCATGTCATCCATACTAAATGTTACATTTACCTAACAAAATGAATAATAGAAATTCATGAATCAAAACATTACTTTTAAAAGGTTTGTTCTGGAGGTGGATGTTTGGGTGTCTCCACCAGTCAAAGAGAGTTGGTATATCTAGGTTGGGTATTGGGTTACACTTCTGATTGTATGGACATCTTGTTATTGAGTATTACCAAACATATAAAGCCTTTGATTAACATTAAAAAAAAGTTACTAATTAAAAGAAAAAGAAAGAAAACCTGACCCTGTACTTCTGCCTTCGTACCCTTGACGACAATTATTTAAAATAGACAAAGGACATTAATCCCGTCTTCTTCAGCTACAATCCTATTCAATGCAACCGAATATGATTAAGACCTTCCAAGGCTGATGCTGGACCATATTCCCATGATATGCACAAAAAGAACATGTTTTCATCTCTATATATGTTATAAAACATTATTAATCCATAAAAAGGAAATAAAATTTCAAATCCCCTTAAAATAAATGTTTGTTCAATATTTTATTTTATATATGTGTGTAGCTGGTCTTTGTGAGTTCTTTCTGATGATGAAAGGGGGGCCTTTTATATCCTTTTATCCCTCAAACACCAGATATGAGAGGAAAAAATGACATAGGGGAAAGAGGGCAGCATTATTGTTAGACAACTTCCTGTTGATTTTGGGATGTTTAGTTCCTTAGAGATGTTTTGATCTTCACTATCAAGACATCTAATTTTTTTCTTTCACTTTTGAACAGGAACTTGACAACAGCAACCAACAGCTACTAATAGTGAGCACCAGCCCACAGCACTGCTGAATGCCTTAGTATTTATATTACCTGTAAATTCTCCAAATTTTCCACAAGAGAACATAAGACCAAAGAAAGTCTGCAGATGAGAAATTCATGCCCCTGATAGAGCAAGAAGTAAATCATAGTCAGCTGCTATAGACAATCTGAAGCAGAACCATATCCCCCACCAGGGAAAAATGAAAATATATTCCCATGATATTCGTGTGCTTTTCAAACAAAAATTTCTCACTATATATGGATATTTTTCCATTCATATATATCTGTGTGCTACTTGTATCCAGTAACCAGAGTGCCACAAGAGGATCTCAGGTCCCCTGGAACTGAGTATAAAAACAGTTATAGCTGCTATGCATTACTGGGAACTGAACCCAGGTCCTCAATTTACTTGATGAATAAGCCATTTGTCTAGCCCCACCAACAGCAACTCATGAAGTTCAACATTACAAGACACTATAATAGAGAGAGAGACATTAATTTGGTATTTACACACTGAAGAAAATATTACAGGACCTTGATTCTTATAACTAAACAATTGTTTCTATAAGAATATAAACATTGTAGGCACAACAAAATATCTGGAGTTCATAACACGCAATGGCCTGGAGCAGAGGGTCTGTGGCAGCATTTGTTGGCATTTTTGATGGAATAGCATGTGCAATGAATGCACATTGCAAGTGTTTGGTGTTCAGAACCAAGGCTCCAGTGGAGTAAAAGGTGCACATACTGCCAGAACAACCAGGTTCACTTCTCTCTTGATTTTGAATTAATGTTTGTTCATTGTGTGTCCAGAATACTATTGCCATATTTTCCTCAAGCCCTACATTCAATCTGATAACCTCCCATGGAGTCTCAACCCACAGTACAGGAATCTGTAAGCTAGATGAAGAGGCCAACCTCCAGAATAAAAAACAATATTTGCAAAACACGTTTATGAGCTTAATGTCCCGAAGATATAAAAGAATTCTTAAAACTTAGTAAGACAGATATTATAATTAGAAATCGTGTGTGTGTGCCTGTGTGTGGTTGTGCAAGAGTGCTTGGATGTTCTTGTGTGCACTGGGGGAGACAAAAGACATAGTTGAATCTGGGTGGCACTGAACCAGGCATTGAATAGGAAGACATCTTTGGGAACTAAACACAGGACTTCTGGAGGAGCATCCAGTGTCCTTACCTGCTGAACTATCTCTCTAGCCCCGTTACCCCATCCTTAATGTTTTCAGATAGTTTTATAATTATAGTTCTCTCCATCTAGTGAGTTCTGAGTGTTCAGCCTTGTACATACAGTTTTCATTCTTAGGGCAGTTGTTTTTGAGACAGCACTCACATGGTAACTCACAATTATAACTCCAGTTATTGACAATGATGCCCTATTTTAGCCTGGAAATAGGACATACAAGTAGTGTACCCACAAACATGCAAGCAAAATACTCATTCATTTAGTATTATTTTTTAAATGGGAGGTCTTTAATGATTAAATTAAAGAAACAAAATCAGGTCTTCAGAAAATGGAGAGATTACAGTTAACCACAGTGACTGTATCTTCCCATTAAAAACTAGGACCCATCATAAGGGTTAAATTTTATTAATACAGCTATGTGAAAAATCTACAAACTTCGAGAGCTTTAACTAGCTCAGAGGTAGAACATTTGCTTAGCATACACAGCCAGGAATTTTTTTTTGTCATTAATGAAAGATTGGTTTGCCATTTTACTTAGGCTGATTACTTAAAAGGCTGGCTCTGAACTCATGGCAGTGCTGCCTCAGCCATATAAGTGCTAGGATTAAGGCTCTAGGTTTGACCAGCAGTACCACAAAAATCACAGAAGAAAAAAGAAGAGATGGAGGAGGAAGAGGAGAAAGAGAAGGAGGAGGAAGAAGAAAAGAAGAAAGAGAAAGAGGAAAAGGAAAAAGACCTCACACATATTTAAAATTAAAAAAAAATCTATTCATTTTCTTTTATGTGTGATTGTTTTGCCTGCATGTGTATATGTCATCAGAAGCCAGAAGATCCAATAGAACTGGAGTTATGCATAGCTGTGAGCCACTACATTTGTGCTGGGAATCAAACCTGGGTCCTCTGAAAGAACAAGTACTCTTAACTATTGAGCCATCTCTCCAGCCCTTTGCAAATATCTGAATGGAGACAATTCCAAATGTCTTTATTCTGCCTGATGTACCAGTCTGTATCTGTTTCTGTTCAATTCCACTTGTTGCCCAGGTTACTTCCTCTAAACTCCTGCTTGCCCCATCTTGCTCCATCTGGTTTAGATGTTATTCCTCTATTAAAAGCTAGAACTCAAAAAAAGGGAAGATATCTCTGAGTTCAAGGCTAGCCTGGCCTCTGTAGCAAATTCCAAGACAAGCAGAACAGTTACACAGAGAGACCCTGTCTCAAAAACAAACAAACAAACAAACAAACAAAACAAAAACAAAAACAAAAACAAAAACTGTATTGATTTGGAGAAGACCTAAGTTCAAGGTCTAAACTTTGGTGACTCACAATCACCTGTAACTCCAAATGTAGGGGTACAAGTATTGCTTCTGGCTGGTGGGAGAACCTGCACACAAGACACTTACATAATTAAACACATGAGTTTTAAAAATTTTTGCCCTCGCCTGGTCCTTTTGGCTGGGACAGACACCTAGATAGTCTGCTCCTGTGGAGACACCTTATCCTGAGCCATTCTAGAGGAGCCACTGCACTCAGAGCAGCAGGTAAGAACCCTCACCCACTACCCCATGCCCCAGCATTACAACTGGGATCCAGGGGTGCTCAGGAACCATAAGCCACCCAAACCCCGCCTCTCCGGATTACTACTTCCCTTCCACCCTGCCCCTGGTCCTTTTGGCTGGAGCAGACATCTAGCTGATCTGCTCCTGTGGAGACACCTTATCCTGAGCCATTCAAGAGGAGCCACTACACTCAGAGCACCGGACAACGTACCCTGAGCCATTCTAGAGGAGTCACTCCACTCAGACCAGTGAACACCAAGCTGGTTTGTTCCTGTGAAGACACCATATACTGAACCATCCTAGAGGAACCACTGTACTGAGAGCAGCAGAATTTCAGGATTCCAGAGTAGGCCTGAGTCCCAGGAGTTCTTCCACCCAGGAGCTTAGGATCACAGGATCACAGAGACAGCTGGACTCTGAGGAGTTATGATACAAGCAAGATAACTGGAAAGACAGACTCCAGTCAGAAACAGTGAGCACAGGTAACACTAGAGTCAACCAGATGGCGAAAGGCAAGCACAAGAACACAAGCAACAGAAACCAAAGTTACTTGGCATCATCAGAAACCAGTTTTCCCACCATAGCAAGTCCTGGACACCCCCATCACACTCGAAGAGCAGGATTCAGAATTAAAATCACTTCTCATGATGATGATAGAGGATTTTAAGAAGGACATAAGTAACTCCCTTAAAGAAGTACAGGAGAACACAGGTAAACAGGTAGAAGTCCTTAAAGAGGAAACACAAAAATCCTTTAAAGAATTGCAAGAAAACAGAACCAAACAGGTGAAGGAATTGAATAAGACTATCCAGGATCTAAAAATGGAAATAGAAACAATAAAGAAATCTCAAAGGGAGACTATCCTGGAGATAGAAAACCTAGGAAAGAGATGAAGAGTCATAGATGCAAGCATCACCAACAGAATACAAGAGAGAGAAGAGAGAATCTCATGTGCAGAAGAAACCATGGAAAACATGACACAACCATCAAAGAAAATGCAAAATGCAAAAAGCTCCTAACCCAAAACATCCAGGAAATCCAGGACACAATGAGAAGACCAAACCTAAGGATAATAGGTATAGATGAGAGTGAAGATTCCCAACTTAAAGGGCAAGTAAATATCTTCAACAAAATTATAGAAGAAAACTTTCCTAACCTAAAGAACAAGATGCCCATAAACATACAAGAAGCCTACAGAACGCCAAACAGTCTAGACCAGAAAAGAAGTGGGACGGGGGACGGGGACAGGGACGGAGACCGGGACCCCCAGCAGCAGAAACGAGCTGCTTATATATCTTCCCAAGGCGGGCTGGGTGACCTGTTCTCTCAGGATAGGTTAAACTGCCAATACCTCATTAGCATAAGCCCGCTCGGGAGGGGCTGGAGGACTTCACATGCACAAAGGATTTGTTTACCAGTTTAGCTGAGCTGGCCATGCTGGAAGCCAGCTGCCTACATCATCAGGTGCTAGTCATACGACTTTGCAACTGTCTCAGGTGCTATCTTAAACACGGCTGCCTACAAGAAAAAGGTCAAGTAACATATAAAGGCAGACCTATAAGAATTACCCCAGACTTTTCACCAGAGAATATAAAAGCCTGAAGATCCTGGTCTGGTATCATACAGACCCTAAGGGAACACAACTGCCAGCTCAGACTGCTATACCCAGCAAAACTGTCAATCACTATAGATGGAGAAACCAAGATATTCCATGACAAAACCTAATTTGCACAATATCTTCCCACAAACCGAGCTAACTTAACTCACTTAGAATAGCAAGTAAGCAGAATATAGACAGAGAAATTTCTAGAGAGAAAACAGAACACACACACACACACACACACACACACACACACACAGAGAGAGAGAGAGAGAGAGAGGAGAGAGAGAAGAGAAAGAGAGAGAGAGAGAGAGAGAGAGAGAGAGAGAGAGAGAGAGAGAGAGAGGAAAAGCTGGATCAAAAAGAACACAGGTCATCTGCCTGGATCCACAATTTGATCTTGAGTCATTATTGTGCCACTCCCAGACACCCCTTCTCTCAGAAACCTCTCCATTCTGAGGCTGGTCTCTGGCACATATAGGCAAAATGCTCATATTGAGAGTATAAGTTACAAAAAAATCTCAAAAACAACTAAATAAAAAAATAAAATCATAAGAAAGGAAATGGGAAAGGATGAAAAGACATGTCTGTAAGAAGACAGGAAATGGCCAACAGCAGCATTGCTCTTTACTAAAATGCAAGATTAAATAACAAGTTCTGATTCATACCAAGACAGACTTCAAGGACAAGGAGAAATAGTAATACTTGTACCCTATTGGTGGAAATAGAACAATAAAACCCCTGTGAAAAAATAGAGCAGTGACATAAATGAATGTAGCTATCAAATGTCCAAACATTTTCCATGCTTCCCTTTATACCAAAGTCAATACAGAGCCAGACAAAACTCTACAAAAAAGTTTGCAGTAACATTGTTAGTAAAAGCAAAAGGTAAAAACAACCCAAATGTCTGTTAATGGATAAATAATCTGTGCTATATTAGCATAATGGAACACTATTCCCCTATAAATAACATGCTGAAACATGCTACAACCAGGATGAACCTCAAAGCATCTTCCACAAAAATACCCTCCACAGAAGACATAAATTATGGGATACCTTTTACATGTTATATACAGAGTAAGACATCATACAAGAATAGACAATATCCTGGAGGTTATCCGAAGTGAGGAAGAGAAAGAAAAAAAAATGAGTTAACCCATAGGGAGGGTTTCCTGAGAGCTGACAAGTTCTGAAACTACAGAGGAGATCAGATTCTCTCAGCTTGTGTAGAGGCTCAATGTCCCTTACTTGAGCAATGAAAATGGAAAACTTGATTTTCCATGAATTTCACCTCAACACTAACAGATTACAGAACGCTTCTTGCTCAGCTCTGTGCAGTAGGTACTAACAAGCTTCAGAAGGCCACGTTGGGCTGAAAAATTATCCCTGCTAAAAGAAGGCTTGTCCAGCATGGAATAAGCACTGCATAGGATCACAGGATGGTATAACCTAGAGAATGGGTGCACACATGTGTTCCCAGGACTTGGAAGGCAAAATCAGAAGGATTACAAGTTCAAAGCATTGCTTGGCTACTGCATAAATTTAAAACACAAGAAACAAATGAGGGGCCAGGTGCAGTGACAGAAGTCTGTAATGTCATCACTCAGAAGACTGAAGCAAGACGATTACCTGGGCCAGGATGAGGTACATGAAGTGCCCGAGGCACACACAGGTAAAGGCTAAAACTGACAAACAAAATCCCCTGGGTTTTGCATCCTGACAGAGTGACCTATGATGGATTACAAGCAACTAGAGCTTAAAGAGCCTGCACAGCAAATGGCTTCACAGAGGACAATTACTGTTACATGAGTCACTGCCTAACAAAATGTGAACTGCCTACCTCTCCTCTGCTCAAACACAAACACAAAGTACATAATGAAGCAAGGCAAGGTAGCTGCTTTTAACTGCAGTACAAGTGCCCCACTCCTTGCAGGGGTGGAAGTCTCACAGAATCAGTCTGCTGTGTTTCTGTGCACAGTGTCTATTCGTCATTAAAACTTTTATGTTAGTCCTGGTCTAGCAAATTCTTTTATCCCTGTACAAGGAGCTGGTCATTCCCAACACAACACAATTTTTTGAGCAACAAGCTTAGTGCTGGAGAGGGCAGCATCTATCTCACATCCTCTATGAGCCTGGCCCTAGTAACCTATTGGATCTGAAGAAGCCTAACATGACCTGTCCATATTAATGAACTCTAATTCCTCTCTATGATTCTCTTTAACCCACCTTAAAAATCAGCCTCCAACTGCTTTTGTCAGCACTCACACACATGGCTGAGTCTAATGATCAGTTCCCAGTCTGCTCATCAAAGACCTATCTATGTCAGGTGTGAAGACCTCATATATTCCCTTCTGTTGTGTCTGGTGGGGGTGTTGATTGTTGTTCTGTTTGCTTGTTAGTTTGTCTGACTGATTGATTTTTAGATGAGGGACCACTCAAGACTATGCAGGGATTTACTGCAGTCTCACTACTGACTAGATAATCAAATCTTCCTTTGAACTTGCAACCATCTAACTTCCTGGGCCACATCAGCCCTGTAGTTGCAGGTGTGAGACGATACTCTTGGCTTGCATCGTTCTTTAGAGAACATTTTTTTCAGTGGCTTCCAGGACACTGACTTCTCCTGACCTCACTCCACCCCTCAGAATATTCTCTCATTGTCTCTGCTTGGCTGTTTTCTGGTTGAGCACTCTACCTCCAGGAACTGAGGTGTCCCCACTCCTGGCATAGCCACTCCTGGAGTGACTTTACCCTATAACAGGGCAGGACATTAAATTAGCAAAAGTCCCAGCACTCTGAACTAAAGTCCTCACCTTTGCAAATAATTCTGTATCACCTCCCAGCTGTTTGAAAACAGTATCAGATTTACAGAATCCAAAACTTGGTGTGCCTCACATATCCTCACATATCAGTAATCTCAACCCTCCAGAAGTGGGACACAGGATCTTTAATTCAAAGTCAGCATGGACTTCAGACTGAGCACTGGAAACTATATATAACCCTGCAACTTGGAAAGCAGGAAAATCAGGAGTTCAAGGTTACCTCTGGGATGCTGGATTTGTGGCTCCTGTAATCCCAGTCCTCAGAAGGTGGAGGCAAAAGGATCACTGAGATTTGAGGCTAGCCTGGACTACATAGTGAGTACCAACACAGCCTTGGCTACACAGTGAGGGAGATTCTGTCTTAACATAAAATAACAAGAAAAGAAAAATGAAATAGAGATAAAGGAAAATGAAAAGGTTATCTTTGGCTACATATCAAGATGAAGGAAAACATGTGCTACATTAGACAATATCTCAAAAAATCAAAATTACCAGTCCTAGTTCCCATGACTTTAATCCCAGTACTTAAGATGGAGAGGAAAGAGGACCAGGAGTCTATATGGAAAATTGTAGATTACTTTGGGCTATGAGATTAAAGAAGGAAGTAGGCAAGGTTGGCATGGTACCTCTGCTGGCAAGCATAAGGACCTGAATTTAATCCTCAAGATCCATACAGGGGAAGAAAAGGAATGTACCCTAAAGATTGTTGTCAGATCTCTAGATGTTCTATCCTACACACACACACACACAGACACACACACACAGACACACACACACAGACACACACACACACACACACACACCACACACCACACACACACACAAACTTGAAAGCCCAAACTAACGAAATCAATAACTAAACAACAATAAAGAACCTTAATTTAAGTAGAAACCAATACTGAATCCAGTTTGAGATTGTGTGTCGTAGTGTCTGGCAATGTCTTCAGGTTGGCCTGGAACAAACTCAGGATCTTCCTGCTTCTCCCTCCTCAGAGCTGGGGTGACTGGATTGTGACAATTGTTTTTTGTTTAATACAATGATCTCTCTCTCTCTCTGTCTCTCTCTGTCTCTCTGTCTCTGTCTCTGTCTCTCTGTGTTTATCTCCCTCCCTCACTGCTTCCCTCTCTCTCCTACTCCCCTCTTTCTCTCCCTCCCTCCCTCTCACACTCTCTCTGTTACTCCCTCCAACCCCACACTTTGTCCCTCTCTTCCTTCCCCTCTCCCCCGTTCATACACACACACCAAGTACTCCTCAGATTTGCTCACCCTCCAAATTACCCATCTTTATAAAGAAGTATTTAACTGTCTGTTTGTCCAAGCCCACAACTGTGGTGCCACCTCTGCCTCCTTTGTCTCTCATGCCATACCTAAATCCATGATGTCACCCTCAAATGTGTCAAAGTTCCACCACTAATCCATACTTCATGGTACCACACAGCTGTTAACATAATGACACTGTCACACTGTAATGACAGCTCTGAGTCACAGACATCTCTGTGTTTACTGTCTGCAGTTGCCCCTATCAGCTCCTGTGACATCTAGTATTTATTTCAACACAGCAATTAAAACAAAAAGGACACTGGTGTTCAAGACACACAGGTTCTCATGCCTCTAATCATAATGCCTGATCCCATAGGGTCTCTCTCCTTCCTTTCTACTGTCTAGGCCCTTACTTGGCCCTGATTCCTCTTGACTTTATCACAAGACAATGAATCAACCGACTAGCTACAGGATGAATCCAGAGAATATCAGAACAGACCACTAAGCTCAAGCTTACACTGGGAATCTTTTAAAGAAGATTTTCCAGAAAATGAAACTTTACAGCTAATAAATCCAGTCCTATCAAGGTCCTCATGTTGTTTCTGTGATAAGCAGCCTACAATCCTTATAATTTTTATGACTCTGTTCCTCAATCCCTTTTTCTGTAATGAGAGTCACAGCGTTTGTTTCAGTAATCACTTGAAGGGTCTGCATGACCATCTAGTGTCACAAATAGAAACAGTCACTCATTTCATTTTAAATTTTAGCTAAACACATATTATTATTTATTGGTCTCCCCATGTAGCTCTGGTTGATCTGAATCTTGCTATGTAGGTAAGACAGGTTTCAAACATGCAGACATCCTCCTTCTTTTGCCTCCTGATTGTTGGGCAATTACTTCCATAAACTAGCTCTCTCCAGGCTCTCTCTACCACAATGGGCTCAGAACAATTCTCTGCACATGGAAAGTAGGCACATTCTGCTACAGATCTCACAAGTTCCTATTCCAATTCCATGTCCTTACAGTTAAAATCCCCAGTATATGTGTCTACACTTAATTTCTTTTCTCCTTCTGCTCCTGCTACACTGATCTGGACACTTATATGCTTGGCTCAGGGATTTTTCATCTACTATTTCTTTGACCAGTTATCCATATGGCATCTTCCCTCATCCACCTCAACTCTGCTCAGTTGTCACTCTGGGTGAACTCTGTCCTAACTGACCACAAGCACATCTCACACTTCAGGCTCTATCTTCTTACAGGTGTCATGTCTGTCTTCAGTGCACACATCACAACTGGACATGTTGACAGGGTCCCAGCATGACATTCAGGTACTGAGGTTGGGGCAGCAAAAGAAGAATCTGATTCCACCATCAATTTAACCCTGTCTTGCTTTCTGGAGCCAAAAGCTGTTTTTTTTTTTTTCTTCTGTCAATTGACTCCAACTGATAGCAGTAGGGGATTAAGAAAAGAAACATAGTTACTTGGACTTTTACTCCTTACTTATCTTTTCATGAGCCAGAGAGAAAGAAAATGTCAAACAAATACACACACACACACACACACACACACACACACACATACACACCCCTGGGCCCTATAAACTCTTTCATCAATTTCACAATGGCACATACATACTAAGTTACATACACATGTACTTACATATGTTTGTATGTACTATATACATATGCATACACGCACACACTAGGTAGATGGAGCAGAGCCCAACAGCCATGCTTTACATTTTGCTCTCAGTCTTCTTATAGTTTCTTAGACAAAAGTTCATTATAAAATTACATCACAGATAAAATGGTACACAAAACAGAGTTATATATAACCTTCTTATAAGTTCCAAGCAACAGTTTCACATGGCCTTGCTTTATTATAGTGCAAACCTGTGGCCTCATTCTTGGATCTGACTTGGAATGAATGATTATCCTTGGTAACAGATCTTTGCCAAGCCTATTTTTCTTCTTAGTGCAATTTGTAAAACTCAGTGTACTCCTCATAACTAGCTTTTATTTACTTTTCTATGGGAGGGGTACATTCTATTCTTGATTCTAACTTACCATATCTTGCTGGCAAAATAACTAAAACTATCTCTTTAAAATTTCATCCTAAAATTGTTTTACTCAAATCAGGATTTCTATAGTCATTAATATATCTAAATAGCAACATTATATGTAAGTGCATCTTCATATTGATCATCAGGAAATTTGCCAAATAGGGTGGGCTGATGCTCAGGAATCATTAGGCTCTGTAATAGTGGCAGGAATCCTTATCAGCATTGAGAAGCAATCTTGGGATGAAGTCTCTGGGTCCTTGCCTCACAGAGCACACCCATCCAAGCTACACAAAATGGTGGGCCATCTACAGAAAACTCACTTGCTTACATAACATTTCCTAAATGGTTTCTGTCTATATATTTCCATTTTTTCTTTATATTGTGTTTCCCCACTGGAAAGCAAGTTACATAAGTGTAAAGAATTCAGTCTGCTTCACGTTCTTGTGTAGTGAGTGCTGTGAGGTAAGTGTGAGAAGGAATGAACTGCTGAGTGTGCTGCTCAGCTCTTCAGTGACAAGCTGGCCTGACTGTGAGCTGCTGCAGGCTGAGGCCACCTCTGCTAGGACTTTAACAAATGCAGCACAAAGCCCAGTAGTGTGCAGTTCTCCCTGAGAGCTCACTTAAGACAAAGGATTGCCTTCCCTCCAATGCAGATCAGCTCCTGAATCCTAAATACTTGTCCCTACAGCTCCTGCTTTGCATATGTGAACCCAGGTGGGAATGGCAGAGGGTCACCTGTCCTATGCCCATCTACTGATCACTTACCTTGTCCAGACAATCACAAAAGGGGTAGATGCTGAGATTCTGGCTATAGGTCTGACTCCTTATTGACCTGGCATCACAACAGCAGAACAGAAGACAGACAGTCAGGATCCACCAGGATCCAGGTAGCACCATCTTAGCTCAGTGAAAACAAGTGCTTGAATCTCTGACTGCCAATCTGGGTGTCTTGCAGGGACTCAGCTGACCACGCCCCTGCCTGGTGACACAGGCTGGGCATTCCCTACAGCAAAACCATTGCAGTCTTGTGTTTATCCGTCCATTCTCTTAAACCAGAAGATGCTCTTTCAGCCTGTGACTGATCTGCAATGCTCCCATTTTATACATTGTAATAGGACATTGTAATGACAATGTTAGTGTCTTGAAAGTATTGAACACTGGTTCCTCTCTCAGCTCTGTCTTAGGAGACAACTGTATCTTTTTTGAGAACTGTGTCACAGTTGGAATGGTTTTTATTCCATTAGTTTGTACTCCTCCAAAGGGAAGAAATAAAATTTTGACCCTGGATGTCTGACCCCTTTTATCATAGTTATCCATATCATAATAGAAGCTGCACTGGCATTATTTGAAATCTTATTAAAAACAGCCCCTGACAATCCACTCCAGACAATCATATGGCCCTCATTCCTCTGCACACACATACAATCTACATCTCACAGATTCTAGAAAACTCAGATGACCAGGATGTGACTAAAGGGTCCCAAATGTGAAGCATGATTTCAACATTTGCCTCTCTCTCTCTCTCTCTCTCTCCTCTCTCTCTCTCTCTCTCTCTCTCTCTCTTTCTCTCTCAGTATTTTGTGTTTCTTTTTCTGTCACTTTCAATGGCCAGAAAGTGATGATACAGACAGGATAAACCACAAACTTACAAAGATCCATCTGAACCAGCCTCCTGTGAGTTTGGATCAGCACTACACTAGCTTTTCATTTGACACTATAAAATACCTCATATTTTGTCCACTTCTCAACTAAGAAGTGGGCTCTTGTCTTTTACCTTATGCTGAATCAATGTATTCTCCCCAGTTTCTTTGCCTTCTGACTTGCTACCCACTGTGGTAACCAAGATGTTTAAATACATTCCACCAGCTGGACTATCCAGAACACCTCCAAGGACTGGGTAGATCTCCTTGTTTGTCTCATGGATCTCTCACATGATGAATGTTTCTTCTCAGTCTTACAACAAGCTCTTTAGTCAGGCAAATTGCTCACAGTCTTCTGACTGCTGGTCTGTCTGTTGACCCAAATCTAAACTTCCAGAGCTTTCCATACTCTCCAGGGTATTCTCTGAAATGAAATTCCACCTAACCCACTTCTTCCCAGCACATGTTGTCTCTGACCTCCACATAAACCTTGAACTTTTATCAATGTTCATTCTGTTTTCTTTCTGCAGCCCAGATCTGCAGACTCTCTCCCTATTACAGCTCATTCACTCTACTGTATCTTTCCCATCCCTACCCACTTCACAGCTGTCACATACATACAACCTCTCAACAGCTGTCTGGAATCCACTCTACTTCTCCTCCTGTAGTCTCTCTGCCCAGACTGTCCTCTTCTCTCAATTTCTACTTTGCATCTCATCCTGATTTTAAGGCCTGTCCTGCAAAACCTTTATGAAAAAAAGTGAGTGTACAGGTGCACACCTTCAATCTCCCCACTTTGGAGGCAGAAGTAGGTAGATCTCTGAGTTCTAGGTCAGCATGGTCTACATAGTGAGTTCAGGATCAGGCAGGGTTACACTGAATAACCCTGTCTCAAAACAATTAGTGAACAAAAAAGTTAGTGCTTTGGGTATATCTGAATGGTATACTGCTTGCCTAGCATGGATGAGGTCCTGGTTTCAATTCCTAGCCTTAAATCCAGTTATAGGGATGCAATAACATCTTGTGGCCTGTGATGGTACCAGGCATACCTGTAGTCCACTATATGCATATGCATATATATATGTACAAAACATTCCTATATATAAAAGTAAACAAATGTTTATAACAAACAGTGACATCATCCACAATAAAAACACCTTAACATTTATAAAAATCTTTAGAACAAACAACATTAAAACAACAACAAAAAGGCTTGGCATGGTGTGTGGTTCCATATTTCCAAGGAGGTTTACACCAAAGCAATAAGACTCAGCCTCTTGAACCTTTGCTTATTAGTAATCTCTTCTGTCTTCTTCTTTTTTCTCTATTTGCAATATACAAACATTACATGCAATCCTTGAAGTTGAACAACTGATTTCTCATTGAAGATATTCATCTTATTCTTAGTAGCTCAGGATATTTTCCCCTCTTCACACTGCTAGACACAAAGCTAAGTTCCAGCTGAATGTAAATCTATGATGTCATGCCTCTATATAGTTATGGCCCCACTTCAACATGTGTTTCATGGCTTACAACACTCCAGTCATGTGGCACGGAACTTTCCCAATTCCTTCAAATCTGAAAGAGTTAATCTCTGTTTCCAAACAGAAGGCTCTTCCCTTGCATGTAACCATCATGGCCATCTGTGGCCATAATGCTTTAGTTCTCCTTATAATGCCCAGCTGAAGGTTAATGTGTTCTTCCTCTCCATGGAACCTGTAGTATCTTTAGAATCAGGATGATGATAGAAGCCATGCAGAAGTGGGGGAAGAGCAATCTTGCAGAAAAACTAGGGGAATCTTGTGGGATTTTATGGTGTGCTCATGAGACAGCATGAGCTTCTTTTCTTCTGATAATCTCACTGTCGGAGAATAAACACAGCCACAATTTAAAGTTAAAGTTGCAGCAATCTTTCTTCAAATACTTGGCAGGTCCACCTCTCAGTACCTACATCACTGCTAGAAGTCATGATTTGCATCGGTTTTTTTAAAGGCAAAGAACATCATCCATCTCATTTCCATCAACTCCAATCATGGGCAAGCATATATCCTCAACTATTTCCTGCATCCTACTCTGTTTCCTGTTCACATGACTCCCACCCACATGTGATCAAGCCCCTGCAGTGCAGTTGGTTCAAACAAACAAGAATAAATGTGAAGTTATTATTAACTTCAAACAGAACTCTAAGCCTGCAAGTTATCTTTTAACTGTGTTAATATCTTCCTTCTTTCCTTCCTCTTTTCCTTCTTCCTTCCTCCCTCCCTCCCTTCCTTCCTTCCTTCCTTCCTTCCTTCCTTCCTTCCTTCCTTCCTTCCTTCCCTCCATTCTTATTTTCCTTCCTTTCTGTAAGCTAGGTAGGCCCCGAACTTTTCAATTTCTTCCTTCCTTCTTCTGAGTGCTTCCATTACAGGTATGTAGCACAATGCCTGGCCAGAATAATATTTTCTTTTTAACCAAATTAATTTTATTTTATTTCATATTATGGGTTTTTATGGCATCTAAGTCTGTACATAACATATAAATATACTATCCGAGGATGCCAGAAGATGGCATAGGTTCTCTTTGAACCTCAGGAACAGACAGTTATGAACTCCTATGTTGGTGCTAGGAATTGAACCTGTGTCTTCAGAAAGTACAGACAGTGCTCTTAGCCAATGAGCCCTCTCTTCAGCCTTAAGTTAATTCTTTATGTTTTAAATGATTTATTTAATAATGTCCTGGAATAACTATGTTCATATGAGCATAGGTTCCTGTGCAGAGCAAAAAAGGGCCTCAGATCTGAAGGAGCTGAAGTTTCAGGCAGTTATGAGTGCTTTGGTCTGATCTCAATTACAAAAAGAGACCATTATGTGTCCTGAACTGCTTAACAAACTCTCCAGCCCTTAAAATTAATTTTCAATCAGTCAATCAATTTATGTGTTTATTTATTTATTGCATATGTACATGTGTGTTCATACCATACTGTGCTGTGCTCCTCTGTTTTTTCTGGAAAGTGATGCTTCTGTCTTACGGAGAAAGAGGGTGTAGACTTCATTTGGGCTGTGGGATGGTTGCAACAGTGAACTTCAGGGTAGGAAGTGCTACCTTCCTTCATGCTTATCAACAGGAAATGTCAGTGTCCTGGCTGGTCCAGTTGTGTTTTACACATGGGTTCACTATGTACCCTGTACCCATGGCTGGTCTGAAATCACCTGACTCTGCTTCCAAGAGTTTATATTACAGGTATGTGCTACCATGACTGCTTGGTGCAGTATTTTACATGAGTTTTTTATTTGCATATATCATTTCATTCTGCATTTTGAAAACTATGTTTCCATAGCACGCATTTTGCCACATGCCTGTAATTCGAACTTTGTTGTCAGAGTCAGGAAGATACCAACAAGTTCTATATGAGTTTGTTTCACAAAGATATTTCCAGTCCAACCATGACTATGTAATGAGATTCTATGTGTTAAAAATTAAAGTACTCTGCCTAAGCTCCATTTTTTTCCAGTCTTCACCTCTACCTGAGATGGTGGCAGATCAGTATGCCTCCCCTACCTCCATGGGACTCCACAGCCTGCCTTTCTCCCAGGACATCTGCCATAACCAGGAACAGAGGTGAGACCCCTGCCCCTATACCCACACCAGCTGGGACCATTACAGAGCCCAGCAGAAGAAAGATATATCCTTATATGCCTGTGCCCCATCATCCTTCCATTCTTCACCTCCATCTGAACCCATGGAAGATCAGTGTGCCTGTCCCTGGACCCTAAAGTGAGCCTGTCTCCCAAGAGGTCTGACCTAACTGTGGACACAGGGACACAGGAGAATAGGAGTCCTTCACCATCCAGACAGCAGTGCTTGTCTCCCAGGAGGCTTGCTCTAACCCAGGTTAAACAGCTCTACTTGCCTCCAAGAAGGCCTGCTCTAGATCAAGACACCCAGGCCAATTAAGACCAGAGATAACCAGACGCAAAAGTCAAGCACAAGAACATAAGCAATGTAAGCCAATCTACTTTGGTACCCTCAGAACTCAGTTCTACCACAGCAAGCTATGAATACTCTAACACACTAGAACAAGATTCTGACCTAAAATCTGATCTCATTAAGATGATAGACACTTTCAGGTGGATATAAATAACTTTATTAAAGAAATACAGCAACACACACACAAATAGGTAGAAGCCCTTAAAGAGGAAATAAATAAATTCCTTGAAGAAAAACAGGGAAAAATCCAATAAAAAAGGTGAAGGAACTGAACAAAAAAAGATCTCAAGACCTAAAAATGGAATTAGAAACAATAAAGAAATCACAAATGAAGGAAAGGCATGGAGATTGAAAAATTAGGAAAGAGATCAAGTGTGACATGTGATACAATCTTCACCAATAGAATACAAGAGATGGAAGAGTGAATCTAAGTTGTAGATGATGCCATAGAAGATATCGAAATATCTATCAAAGAAAATGCACAGGGTAAGAATTCTCAACCCATTGCCAGGCAGTGGTGGTTCACGCCTTTAATCCCAGCACTTGGGAGGCAGAGACAGGTGGATTTCTGAGTTCGAGGCCAGCCTGGTCTACAGAGTGAGTTCCAGGACAGCCAGGACTACACAGAGAAACCCTGTCTCGAAAAACCAAAAAAAAAAAAAAAAAAAAGAATTCTCAACCCAAAACATCCAGGAAATTTGGGACACAATGAAAAGACCCAACATAAGAATAACAGGAACAGCCCGGAGCCTGGTCCCTTTGCCTGGGGCAGACACTTAGCCGGTCTGCTCCTGTGGAAACACCCATCCTGAGACATCCTAGAGGACCTACTGCATTCAGAGCAGAGGGTAAGACACTTTGCTCACTACCCTACACCCCAGAATTACAACTGGGAGCCAGGTGGGGGTTAAGGAACTAGCAGGCACCCAAAGACCGCCCCTCCAGAATACCACCTCCCTTCTGCCTGGAGGCTGGTCCTTGTGCCTGGGGCAGACACTTAGCTGGTCTGCTCCTGTGGAAACACCCGATCCTGAGACATCCTAGAGGACCTACTGCATTCAGAGCAGAGGGTAAGACACCTTGCCCACTACCCCACGCTCCAGAGTTACAACTGGGAGCCAGGTGGGGGTTAAGGAAGTAGCAGGCACCAAAAGCCCCTCCGGAATACCACCTCCCTTCTGCCCAGAGCCTGGTCCTTTTGCCTGGGGCAGACACTTAGCTGGTCTGCATTCAGAGCACAGGAGGACCTACTGAATCCAGAGCAGAGGGAGCTTAAGATCACAGGAACAAAGAGACATCTGGAATCTGAGGAGTTCTGACACAAGCAAGATAACTGGAAAGACAGACTCCAGTCAGAAACAGTGAGCACAGGTAACACTAGAGTCAACCAGATGACAAAAGGCAAGCGCAAGAACACAAGCAACAGAAACCAAAGTTACCTGACATCATCAGAAACCAGTTTTCCCACCATAGCAAGCCCTGGATACCCCAATCACACAGGAAAAACAGGATCCAGAATTAAAATCACTTCTCATGATGATGATAGAGGATTTTAAGAAGGACATAAGTAACTCCCTTAAAGAAATACAGGAGAACACAGGTAAACAGGTAGAAGCCCTCAAAGAGGAAACACAAAAATCCTTGAAAGAATTGAAAGAGAACACAGGTAAACAGGTAGAAGCCCTTAAAGAGGAAACACAAAAAGGACACTGTCAATAGGACAAAACGGCAACCAACAGATTGGGGAAAGATCTTTACCAATCCCACATCTGATAGAGGACTATTATCAAATATATACAAAGAACTCAAGAAATTAGGCTCTAGACAACCAAATAACCCTATTAAAAAATGGGGTATGGAGCTAAACAAAGAATTCTCAACTGAGGAAATGCGAATGGCCAAGAAGCACCTAAAGAAATGTTCAGCATCCTTAGTCATCAGGGAAATGCAAATCAAAACAACCCTGAGATTCCACCTCACACCAGTCAGAACGGCTAAAATCAAAAACTCAGGTGATAGTAGATGCTGGCAAGGATGTGGAGAAAGAGGAACACTCCTCCATTGTTGGTGGGATTGCAAGATGGTGCAACCACTCTGGAAAACAGTCTGGCAGTTCCTCAGAAAATTGGACATAGCACTACCTGAGGACCCAGCTATACCACTCCTGGGCATATACCCAGAAGATGCTCTAACACATAACAAGGACATTTGCTCCACTATGTTCATAGCAGCTTTATTTATAATAGCCAGAAACTGGAAAGAACCCAGATGCCCTTCAACAGATGAATGGATACAAAAAATGTGGTACATTTACACAATGGAATACTACTCAGCTATTAAAAACAATGAATTCGATAAATTCTTATGTAAATGGATGGAACTAGAAATTATCATCCTGAGTGAAGTAATCCAATCACAAAAGAACATACATGGTATTCACTCACTGATTATTGGATTTTAACCCAGAAGCTTGAAGTACCCAAGATTGAACTCACAGACCACATAAAGCTCATGAAGAATGACGACCAAGTGTGGGGGGGGGGCTTCAGTCCTTCTTAAAAGGAGTAACAAAATACTCAAGGGAGCAAACATGGAGACAAAATACAGGACAGAAACTGAAGGCGGGGCCGTCTGCAGACCATTCCTCCTGGGTATCCATCCTATGTGCCATCACCAAAGGTAGATGTTGATGTGGATGTCAGGAAGTACATGCTGACAGGAGCCTCATATAGCTGTCTCCTTAGAGGTCTGCAAGAGTCTGATATATTCAGAGGCAGATGCTCACAGCTAACCATTAAACTGATCATGGGGTTCCCAATAGAGGAGTTAGAGTGAAGACTGAAGGAGTTGAAAGGATTCACAGCACCATGAGGAAAACAACAATACCAACCAACCAGAGCCCCCAGGGTCTAAACCACCAGCCTGGGAGCGCTTAGGGAGGGACCCATGGCTCCAGCTATATATGCAAGGGAGTTATATATAAGTGGGAGAAGAGATCCTTGGTCCCATGAAGGCTGGACATCGTGGGGGTGTGTGTTCGAGGGTGGGGAAGTGAGGTATGGGATAGGGTGGGTGGGAGTACACTATCATAGAGGCAAGGGGATGGGGGAAGGGATAGGGAGTTCCTGGGAGAGAGGGGGGGAAAATGGGGTAAGGGGAAAACATCTGAAATGTAAATAAAATTTCCAAAAAAAAAAAAAAAAAAGAATAACAGGAACAGAAGAGGATGAACATTCCCAGTTCAAAGCACCAGAAAACATATTCAACAATATCATAAAAGAAAACATCCCCAATCTAAGAAACAGGTAGCCATAAATGTACAAGAAGTGACAGAACACCAAATAGATTGGATCAGAAGACAAAATACTCCAGCTATATAATAATAAAAACAGTGAATTACAGAGAAAATAGGAAAGAATATTAAAATCTGTAAGTGGAAAAGGCCATGTAATATATAAAAGCAGACCTATCAGATTTACACTAGTTTTCTCGTGAGAGATGCAAAAAGCCAGAAGATCTTGTACACGTAATGTATACCTGAAGAGACTACAGTTTCCATCCCACAAGTATACCCAGCTTAACCCTCAGTTATCATAGATGGAGAAACCAAGGTATTCCATGACAAAACCAAATTTAAATAATATCTTTTTACTAATCCAGCGCAACAGAGAGTACTAGAACGAAACTCTAACACAAGGGTAACTACACTAAAGGAGAATAGCTACACAGAAAGCAGAAGAAATTAATTGTCCCACAACAAACAGAAGAGAAGAGAATCACACACATATAATACCACTTTCAACAACAAAAATAACTGGAACTAACAATCATTGGCCTTTCATATTTCTCAACAGCAATGAACACAATCCCCAGATAAAAATACACAGGCTAACAGAGTGGATATGCAAACAAGGTCCAGCATTTATTGATGTACAAGAGCATAGATCTGTTTGTGTCTTGTTTTTGAGCCACCATTTTATGTATTCCAGGCTAGTCTCAACTGCCTTTTGTAGCCAAGGTTGTTTTGAATTTCAGATTCTCCATCTCTGCTATTAAAGACATGAGCCACAACAGCCAGTTTATATGATTTTCTCTTTAGTTGACAAGTATCTATGAATCACAAGATGAAACATTGCTTTAAATTACTCTGATCTCATATACATGAAGTCTCAGAGTCACTATTTTGTGACCTTGGATATTGGTGGAAAGTCTGTGCTTACAGGTCTCTCTGTCCAACAGGGGCATGGCAGTCTAAGTAAGCTGTCAGACTTGCCTGGTGACCACTTTTCATCCACTGTAGCATCTTCTCAGATAGAAATCAACATTTGTCAACAAAGGATAAAAATAAGTACAGAGATATTCACTTTGTTAATCTCTGCTTTTATCCACAAATAATTTTCTCATAATAATGGATAAAATAAAGAGGATTATAGTATATTCTAGAGAGTTTTGAGTGCATCTAGCTTTGTCTTGATCTTAAACTTTAGACATGTATGACCTGAAATACAGCTCTAAATATCTGCCATTTGAAACTGGGTTTACAAATGAAGTTGACGTCCTATCATTTCATAATCTAGTCAAACTACATACCTAAACAAACCAACACACACTCTGTTCCTCCCCAGTGGCTCCTTGCCTCTGTAAATGACAATACTATTCATCCAGTTGCTCATACTGATAACTTGGGAGTCATTCTTGACTCTTTCCTCATCATATTCTATCAACAAATACATCCTGATTCTGACCCCTTCTCACCACCTCACTCAAAGTCGCCTTTCCTGTCATTCTACTCTGAACTGTTAAAAAGGCCTTCCCATAAGTCTCCTTGATGCTGTCTTTTTCCTCTCCTCTTGTTCTCCATAAGTATCTACAGTAGTTAATTTAAGAACATCTGTGGGTGGGTATTTAGAGCAGGTAATAGCACCTTCTGACAAGCCTGAGAACCTGAGTTCATTCCCTGAGTACTATATGGAAGAAATACACAACTCATTTCCCTTAAATGTCCTCTGACCTTCACAGCCTCACCAGAGCACATTAGTAGTTGCTTATGCATTGCTCTAGCAAAGGACACTAGTTAGGATCTCAACACTCAAATCAGTTGTTTCATAGATACCTGTCCTTCAAACTCTCTTCAAGAGATCTGACATCCTCTTTTAGCTTCTCCTGTACTGGGACACATATATGCTTCAACTTTCACATAGCTTGCAGCATCTTACCTACATAAAATCCTGTGAATTAAGTTAGGACAGAGATAGCCACCTAATGATTCACCTGTGCCACAGAGCTTTGCAATCAGAAGAAACTTCCAATGTTTACATTAGTGGTGGCTATTTTGTCATAGTATACACAAATGAAATTTGACAAGGGTAGTAGACTAGTGTACACATCAAACTACCAACATTTCTCCTTAAACGAATGAGTGCTGGGTGCAATGGCACATATTTATAATCAAGCTCTCAGAAGGTTGAGGCAGGAGTGTTAATAAATTTTGAGGGCAGCATAGGACACAAAGCAAGGCTTTATCTACCAAAAGAAAATGAATATTAGGTTGATACAGGTTAGAAAGGAGAAAAATGCGAATAACGAAATTAAAATCAGGAATGTGGAGAAACTCAGCAGTTGAGAGCTGATGTTGTTACATTACTTAATTTCCAGAGGACTTTAATTCAACTTCTAGTGCTAACTTGGCAGCTCACAAGTGTCTGTAACTCTAGTTCAAGAGAATCATATATTCTCTTAGACATGTATGCAGAAAAACACCTAAAATACACCTAAATACACCTAAAATAATAAAAGCAAAAAGTTTAAACAGTGGACTTAACATTAATGTTTATGTGCCATTAACAGTGACCATATATTCATGGGAGGTATAGGTCAACTCTGAATCTTTGTATAACTGGAGAAATCAGAGGAGGCTGTCAGTTTCACAGGTCACACTGGAATGCATCATCCATGGATCACTGAACCACAGAGTTATGGGATCTTCCTCCTCTAAGTCTGCATATAACTCTTTCATAGAATATGAATCAAGAGAGCCTGGGAAATTGGGTCAGTCAGGGAATTGCTTGTCATGCAAGCATGAGGAACTGAGCCTCAATTACATTCTGTCCATTTAAAGAAGGAAAGAAAGAAAGAAAAAAGAAGGAAGGAAGGAAGGGAAGAAGGAAGAAAAATACAGACACCAGCAGTAAGCTGCAAATATCAAGTATGGGGAAAGAGAAACAGGAGAGTCTCAGTCTGGACAACTGGGCAGTCTAGCTCCATAGTTAGATACAAGTTGATAAAATGAGTTTTCTTATCATCATCTCCACCATCACCACCACCACCATCACCACCACCACCACTACTACCACCTCTACCACCAACAAAATTGTGTAGTTTGGAAGACAAATACTAAGTAAATACATATAAGTTTAATTTTTTCAAGTATCTGGGTGTTGGTGGCAAAAGACTTTAATCCCAGTAGTGAGGACATAGATATCTGTGTGTTAAGGCCACCCTAGTCTACCGGGAAAGAGAATTCTAGGACATCCTGGCCTAAACTTAGAAACTTATCTCCAAGAAATACAAGATTTTTTTCAATTTTTAAAGTAGAGGATTGAAGAAATGTTGCAGTGGTTAAGAATGTTAGCTGCTCTTATAGAGGACTCAAATTCATCTCTACCTTATCAAAATCAGTAAATAGGTGATCACTGTATTCACCTATAGGAATGTGCCCCCGCCACTAAATTTAAATTTTTTTTTTTTCGAGAAGTTAAGTAGAGAGCAATTGAGGAAGGGAAGGGATCCAGCATTGAATCCTGACCTCCACATTCAAGATGATATGTGCACCTATGAAGACAAATATGTTCACACAGAGATATACACAAATACTAGAATGTAAGAAATTAATTAAGTTCCACAAAGATTCTTACAGGCACATCTTGAGGACAATTCCTTTTCATTGATATGGGAGGATCTCCAAGTAATTACAGTCAAATTATTTGAATAGAAGGAATGATTCCTTGTTACCACATACTAGGAGGATACTTACAGGAACTGGAATCCATCTGAGGATGTATCAGGAATATAACCTTGCCTCAACTCAGGACCTTTAGAATCTGACACACTTGGGAACTGGCATTCCTGAGGTTTTTCTCCACCTCCTAAAAGAGAAGCAGTGAAAAATTATAGGGTAGAATTGTTAGTGAGAGAATCTTCTCTCGAAGAATAACTGGGATAAATTGTGTGGTGATTGGAATGCTAATGTTTCTCGTAAGCTCCGATATTAAAACATGTGATCACCAATTTGGAGTTCAGTTAAGGGATGCTATCAGGAAGGGCAGTCTTACTGGAAGAAGGCTATCACTGGGTCAGCCTTTAAGGGTTTATAGCCTTGACTTACCTTCAAATTGCTGTTTTTTCAACATGTTTGCAGTAGAAGCTGTGCTTAATGACCTTTCTTCTACTTCTGCCATGACTTTCTGCCATAATGAACTCTTATCACTTTGGAACGATTACCCCATCTAAACTATACATACGTTTACTTTCATCATGGTGTTTTTATCACAGCAACAGAAAGGATATTATACAATGCAAGACGTTCATGTCTCCATTAGAGTTTATGAGCATAATGTAACATGCTTGCAGTCCCAACACTCAGGAGTCTGGGGCATAAAGGTCATGTTCCAGGCCAACCTTGCCTATAGAGAAAAAGACTGTATCAAAACATAATTAAACTATACCAATCAGAATCTGTTTTGCAAGGCAGCATTCAAACACTTCTGTCTAGCAAAGCCCTGAGGAAACAAGCTAGCATCTTGCCTGCATTATGTATCTACATCCTAATCTCTAGTGGCAAATGTAATTTTCAGGTATAGTCCTTTTAATAAGCTATTAAATGGTATCTACGCTTATGAAGTCTCTTGGCAACAATAATGAAGATGGATGTTCATGAATCAAAATATTATTTTAAAAGATTTAATTTTTGTGTGTGTATGTTTATGTGTATGACTGTTTTTTTTCTACATGTATGCCTTGTGTACAATAATCACAGAGACCAGAGGAGGAACTCAGATTCTCTGGAACTGGAGTTACAAACAGTTGTTAGCTGCCATGTGTGTGCTGTGAATGGAACCTAGGTAATCAAGTGTTCTTAAACCACTGAAGCCATTCTGCCCCATGCTTGGTCCTTTTGGCTGGGAGAGACACTTAGCTGGTCTGCTCCTGTGAAGACATCATATCCTAAGCCATCCTAGAGGAACCACTGTACTCAGAGCAGCAGGGTTTCAGGATCCCAGAGGCAGCCTGAGTCCCAGAAGCTCTTCAACCCAGGAGCTCAGGATCACAGGATCACAGAGACAGCTGGACTCTGAGGAGTTCTGACATAAGCAAGATAACTGGAAAGACCCGGATCCAGTCAGAGACAGTGAGTGCAGGTGGCACTAGAGATCACCAGATGGTGAAAAGCAAGCCCAAGAACATAAGCAACAGAAACCAAAGTTACCTGGCATCATCAGAACCCAGTTGTCCCACCATAGCAATTCTTGGACACCCCATCACACCAGAATAGCAGAATTCAGATTTAAAATTACTTCTTATGATGAGGATAGAGGACTTTAAGAAGGACATAAATAACTCCTTTAAAGTAATACAGGAGAACACAGGTAAACAGGTAGAAGCCCTTAAAGAGGAAACACAAAAATCCTCTAAGGAATTGCAAGAAAACACAACCAAACAGGTGAAGGAATTAAATGAAACCATCCAGGATCTAAGAATGGAAATAGAAACAATAAAAAAATCTCAAAGGGAGACTATCCAGGAGATAGAAAATCTAGGAAAGAGATGAGGAGTCATAGATGCAAGCATTACCAACAGAATACAAGAGAGAGAAGAGAGAATCTCATGTGCAGAAAATACCATGGAAAACATGACACAACTGTCAAAGAAAATACAAAATGCAAAAAGCTCCTAACTCAAAACATCGAGGAAATTCAGGACACAATGAGAAGACCAAACCTAAGGATAATAGGTATAGATGAGAGTGAAGATTCCCAACTTAAAGGGCCAGTACATATCTTCAACAAAATTATAGAAGAAAACTTTCTTAACCTAAAAAAAGAGATATCCATGAACATACAAGTAGTCTACAGAACTCTAAATAGAGTAGACCAGAAAAGAAATTTCTCCAGTCATATAATAATCAAAACATCAAAAGCACAAAGTAAAGAAAAAATACTAAAAGCAGTAAGTGAGAAAGGTCAAGTAACGTGTAACGGCAGACCTATAAGAAATACACCAGACTTCTCACCAGAGACTATAAATCCAGAAGATCCTGGACAGATATCATACAAACCCTAAGAGAACACAAATGCCAGCCCAGACTATTATGCCCACCAAAACTCTCAATCACTATAGATGGAGAAACCAAGATATTCCACGAGAAAACCAAATTTGCACAATATCTTCCCACAGATCCATCCCTACAAAGGATAATAGATGGAAAACTCCAACAGAAAGAGTGAAACTACAACCTTGAAAAAGCAAGAAAGTAATCTTCCAGCAAACCCAAAAGCAGATAGATACAAAAACATAATCACACCTCTAATAACTAAAATAACAGGAAGCAACAATCATTTTTCCTTAATATCTCTTAACATCAACATACTCAATTCCCCAATAAAAAGACATAGACTAACAGAATGTATTGGTAAACAGGACCCAGAATTTTGCTACATACAGGAAACACACCTCAGTGACAAACACAGACACTACATCAGAGTAAAAGGCTGGAAAACAATTTTCCAAGCAAATGGTCCCAAGAAACAAGCTAGAGTAGCCATTCTAATATGAAATAAAATCGACATTCAACCAAAAGTAATCAAAAAAGATAAGGAAGGACACTTCATACTCATCAAAGGAAAAATCTACCAAGATGAACTCTCAATTCTGAACATCTGTGCTCCAAATGCAAGGGCACCCACATTCATAAAAGAAACTCTACTAAAGCTCAAAGCACACATTGGGACTCACACAATAATAGTGGGGATTTCAACACCAGACTCTCAGCAATGGACAGATCATGGAAACAGAAACTAAACAGAGACACGGTGAAATTAACAGAAGTTATGAACCAAATGAATTTAACAGATATCTTTAGAATATTTCATCCTAAAACAAAATAATACATGCTTTTCTCAGCACCTCATGGTACCTTCTCCAAAATAGACCATATAATTGGTCACAAAGTGGCCTCAACAGATACAAAACAATTGAAATAATCCCTTGCATCTTATCAGATCACCATGGACTAAGGCTGGTCTTCAGTATTAACAAAAACAGTGGAAAGCCCACATGCACATGGAAACTGAGCAACGCTTTACTCAATGATGACTTGGTCAAGGAAGATATAAAAAAGAAATGAAAGACTTTTTAGAATTTAAGAAAAATAAAAGTTCGTGATACCAAAAACTTATGGGACACAATGAAAGCAGTGATAAGAGAAAAACTCATAGCTTTAAGTGCCTATATAAAGAAAGTGGAGAGAGAATACACTAGCAACTTGACAGCACACCTGAAAGCTCTAGAACAAAAAGAAGAAATCTACCCAAGAGGAGTAGAGGCAGGAAATAATCAAACTCAGGACTGAAATCAACCAAGTAGGAACAAAAAGAACTACACAAAGAATCAACAAAACCTGGAGCTGGGTCTTTGAGAAAATCAACAAGATAGATAAACCCTTAGTCAGACTAACCAGAGGGCACAGAGACAGTTTCCAAATTAATAAAATTAGAAGTGAAATGGGAGACATAACAACAGAAATCAAGAAAATTTAAAAAATCATCAGATCCTACTACAAAATTCTATCCTCAACAAAACTGGAAAATCTGGATGAAATGGAAAATTTTCTAGACAGATACCAGGTACTAAAGTTAAATCAGGATCAGATAAACCATCTAAACAGTCCTATAATCCCTAAAGAAATAGCAGCAGTCATTAAAAGTCTCCCCACCAAAAAAAAAAAGCTCAGGACCAGATGGTTTTAGTGCAGAATTCTAGCAGACTTTCAAGGAAGACCTAATACCAATTCTCTTCAAAGTATTCCACAAAATAGAAACAGAAGGAACATTACCCTATTTATTGTATGAAGCCACAATTACGTTCATACCTAAACCACACAAAGACCCAACAAAGAAAGAGAACTTCAGACCAATCTCCCTTATAAATATCGATGCAAAAATACTCAATAAAATTCTAGCAAACTGATTCCAAGAACACATCAAAACAATCATCTACCATGATCAAGTAGGCTTTATCCCAGGAACACAGGAATAGTTCAATGTTTGGAAATCCATCAATGTAATCCACTATATAAACAAACTTAAAGGAAAAAACAAAACACACATGATTATCTCATTAGTGGCTGAGAAAGCATTTGTCAAAAGTCAACACCCCTTCATGGCAAAAGTATTGAAAATAACAGGAATTCAAAGACCATAACTAAACAGTAAAAGCAATGTACAGCAAGCCAGTAGCCAACATCAAACTAAATGGAGAGAAATTTGAAGCAATCCCACTAAGATCAGGGACTAGACAAGGCTGCCCACTCTCTCCATACCTATTCAATATAGTACTGGAAGTCCTTGACAGAGCAATTAGACAACAAAGGAAGTAAAAGAGATACAAATAGGAAAGGAAGAAGTCAAAATATCACTATTTGCAGATGATATGATAGTATACTTAAGTGACCCCAAAACTTCCACTAGAGAACTCCTAAACCTGATTAAAAAAAAAATTCAGCAAAGTGGCTGGATATAAAATCAACTCAAACAAATCAGTGGCCTTCCTCTACTCGAAGGATAAACAGACTGAGAAAGAACTTAGGGAAATGACCCTCTTCACAATAGTCACAAATAATATAAAATACCTTGCTGTGAATGTAACCAAGCAAGTGAAAGATCTGTATGAGAAGAACTTCAAGCCTCTGAAGAAAGAAATTGAAGAAGATCTCAGAAGATGGAAAGATTTTCCATGCTCATGGATTGGCAGGATTAATATAGTAAAAATTGCCATCTTGCCAAAAGCAATCTACAGATTTAATGCAATCCCCATTAAAATCACAACTCAATTCTTCACAGAGATAGAAAGAGAAATTCTCAAATTCATTTGGAATAGCAAAAAGTCCAGTATAGCAAAAGTATTCTCAACAACAAAAGAACTTATGGGGGAATAACCATCCCGACCTCAAGATGTACTATGGACCAGTAGTGATTAAAAACTGCATGCTATTGGTACAGAGACAAGCAAGAAGATCAATGGAATAGAATTGAAGTCCCAGAAATGAACCCACACACCTATGATCACATGATCTTTGATAAAGGAGCTAAAACCATCCAGTTGAAAAAGGACAGCATTTTCAACAAATGGTGCTGGTTCAACTGGAGGACAACATGCAGAAGAATGCAAATCGATTCATTCTTATCTCCTTGTACAAAGCTCAAGTCCAAGTAGATAAAGGACCTTCACATAAAACCAGATATACTAAAACTCGTAGAAGAGAAGGTGAGGAAAATCTTGAATACCTGGGCAAGGAGGAAAATTTCCTGAACAGAACACCAACGGCTTATGCTCTAAGATCAAGAATTGACAAATGGGACCTCATAAAATTGCAAAGCTTCTGTAAGGCGAAGGACACTGTCAATAGGACAAAACAGCAGCCAACAGATTGGGAAAACATCTCTACCAATCCTACTACTGATGGAGGGCTAATATTTAATATATATAAAGAACTCGAGAAATAGACTCCAGACAACCAAATAACCTGTTGGGAGCCATAATGGGAAAAGCTAATAATTAGCAGGTGATCATCCTGAAATGCTTGCCTTGGATTATAATCTGCGACAAGTGCGCCCCACTAGCAAGGCTGTGGCTGGACTTGTTTTAGGAAAAATCCCTGCTATTAATATGCTTTTCCTATTATCATTATTATTATTAAACATATGTAACAATCACTAGCAATAGCACACTCCTTTGGAGCAGATCTCTGCAGACCCATGAAGATGTACTGTCTCGTAGTGATGTTATATAGACAAATAGATGACTTCTTAAGTCTTAATGATGATCCTATAAGAATTCCTAAAATTATATCAATGATTATTTAGCTCTTTTATAGTGGGACTGGTATTAAGTCCCTTTCTGACAATCAATACTGCTATGAGAACTCTGCCAGTCTCCCAAGTGTCATCAATTAACAGCCTTGAGATAGAAACCAGACTTTCTGCTGCTCAGAGCACATTCCAATGTGGTTGTAAAACAATTAACCAAGGGTCACTAAAAGGGAACTCATGATTTATTATAGGTGCTAGGACAGAAGAGAAAATATTGCCTGGGTTTATCTATACAAAACTTTACTAATTTCTTAAGTTATAGTTTTAAACCTTCGATGAACCTGTGGAGCTAGAAAGGTGATGGATGTTTAGTCAGATAATTACTCCTAATGGATATGCATGTAAACATTTTCTGTTGTAAACTTCTATTTCAATTTATGATTTGAATTTTGGTGTGAACTTGTGATGAACTTTGTAATATGTGATCATGTACTCTGAATGATGTATAAGACAAAGGGACTTTCGTTAGTCTCTCGCTTTTTCCTCTCGGCTCCTCTCTTCTCTCCCTCTTCTGTCTTCCCTGCTTAGAATCTCTCCATTTACGACCTTTCCACTTTTTCTCTTAGATAGCTTTCATAGGAAACTTTTTACACTTAGTAATAAACTGTGATAACTTCTTTAAGTGTCTTTTTCTTCCTGTGACCTCAAACTAACAGATCTAAGTTAGAGCCTGGCAGTGCCTGCAAAGAGAGTACTAAGCCCATTTGCCTAATCCTCTGCTGTCCCTGGCTGAGGTGCTAGTGGCCAGAAGCTGTTTCTGGCCTCAGAGGATCAAACAGATAGCAGGTCAGTTACAGTAGCCTAGTAAATAAACTTTAGTAACATAAACAAGTAAGATTTTATTAATTAGCAACCCTAAATCTCTTAAGACCAAGTCTTACCCCTCACCTCTGCTCTTCTAATCCCTATCCCCCTCTGCTGCCTCAAGAAGAACCGACTGGAGGAGACGAAAGAAGATCACCTTCTCCTTCCACCATGCCGGGCCAGGCTCCCGGCAATAACCCTATTAAAAATGGGGTACAGAGCTAAACAAAGAATTCTCAACTGAGGAAACTCAAATGGCTGAGAAGCACCAAAGAAATGTTCAACATCCTTAGTCATCAGTGGAATGCAAATCAAAACAACCCTAAGATTTCACCTCACACCAGTCAGAATGGCTAAGGTAAAAAATGCAAAGGATAGCAGATGCTGGCAAGGATGTGGAGAAAGAGGGACACCCCTCTATTGTTGGTGGGCCTGCAAGCTAGAATAACCATTCTGGAAATCAGTCTGGCTTTTCCTCAGAAAACTAGACATAGCATTATCTGAGGACCTAGCTATACCACTCCTGGGCATATACTCAGAAGATGTTTAAACATATAACTAGGACATATGTTCCACTATGTTCATAGCAGCCTTATTTATAATAGCCAGAATATGGAAAGGATCCAGATGTCCTTCAACAGAAGAATGGATATAGAAAATGTGGTACATTTACACAATGGAATATTACTCAGCTAATAAAAATAATGAATTCATGAAATACTTAGACAAATGGATGGAACTAAAAATATCATCCTGAGTGAGGTAACCCAATCACAAAAGAACACATATGGTATTCACTCACTGATAAGTGGATATTAGTCCCAAAGTTCCCAATACTCAAGATACAACTCACAGACCACATGAAGCTCATGAAGAAGGAAGACCAAGTGTGGGTGCTTTGGTCCTTCTTAGAAGGAGTAACAAAATACTCATGGGAACAAATATGGAGACAATGCATGGGACAGAAACTGAAGGAGGGGCCATTTGGAGATTGTTCCACCTGGGTATTCTTCCCATGTGCAGTCACCATAGGTAGATACCTATGTGGACGCCAGGAAGTGCTTGCTGATAGGAGCCTGATATAGCTGTCTCCTTAGAGGTCTGCTACAGCCTAACATATGCAGAGGTGGATAATCACAGCTAACCAATGAACTGATCATGGGGTTCTTAATGGAGGAGTGAGAGAGAAGACTGACAGAGCTGAAATGGTTTGCAGCCCCATGAGGAGAGCAACAATATCAACCAACCAGAGCTCCCATCATCTAAACCACCAGCCTGGGAGCACATAGGGAGGGACCCATGGCTCCAGCTGTATATGTAGGGAAGGATGGTCTTGTTGGGCATAGGTGGGAGAGGAGATCTTTGGTCCTGTGAAGGCTGGATGCCCCAGTGTGGTAGAATTCCAGGGTGGGGAGGTTCGAGTGGGTGGTTGGGGGCACATCCTCATAGAAGCAGGAGGAGGGGGATGGGATAGGGGGTTCCTGGGGGGCGGGAAATGGGGAAAGGGGGTCACATCTGAAATGTAAATAAAATATCCAATAAAACCCTCTAATTCCATGTTCCACACATAAAACCAGGACCAGAAAAAAAAATCACTGATGTAACTTTCCTCCCCTGCCAAACAGGAATATCTGAAATCCAATATTAAAACACAATACAATAGAAAGAGACATTAATTTGGCATGTACACACCAAAGAAAATATTAAAGTCCTTGAGTATTATAATTAAATCACTTTATAAGAACATAACTATCTTATTCACAATAAAAGATTAGGAATTTATAAACATCCAGAGGCCTGGAGTTTGAATAGAGTATTTGAGGCAGCATTTGTTGGCATTATTGATGGGACAGCATGGACAATGCCAAGTGCATGTGTTTGGTGTTGAGAACCAAGTCTCCTCTGGAGTGGAAGATGCACACACACTGCAAGGACAACTTGGAGAGAGAATATCTGTGTATTGTATGGATACATAGCTTATCATTTAAAGTAAAAAAAAAAAAAAAAAAAAACCCTATGGTTTGTAGGAAAGGGTAAAATAGAAGTTGTGACATCCTGTAAACTGAAACGATTCTGGGATAGAGCCAGGCTAAGGAGGATTTAACCACTGTGAACCTTAAGGAGAAATTCATGATACCTGAGCAGAGGTAACCTGCCAGATGGCAGAATTTAGTTTAGAAAAAAGGATATTAATTTATGAGCTAGTCCAAGAACACACCACAGCCTATGACCAAGGTGTTTGTAAATATATTTTGAGTCCCAGAGTCATTATTCTGGGAGCATGGGCACAGTAGGAAAAACACTCATGTTTATAAATGGTACAATGAATTTGGTGCTTGAATCTAAGTTGATAGCCTGAGATACCCCAGGGGTAAAACTCAGTTTCCTAGGGAAGAGATGAGAACCAAGGCCGAATATATATCTGAGGTTCATCTCCTTTAACAGTTGCTGCAGCCTTGCAGCAAAGCCAGCAGAGAGTAGTTAACTGCAGGTTATGTTGTGGTATCTTTAGGACCAGAGCCTGAGAGCACAGTAGCTGCACCGTCTCCCATGTGTAACGTGGTTAAAAAGCACACTGGAAAGACTTAGGCATCCCATGGGGAAACAGCATCCCTGTTTGAGTCCACAAGAGTGCAGGCCTGAAGCTGTGTAGAAGCTCAGTGTGCTGGAGAGATCCATTCAGGGATGGCAGGAAGCCAAGACCCTGAGCTATCTGAATGTCTGAAGTGGAGCTAAAGCCAGCATGAGATACAAACTGAAAATCCCCCTGTGTCTGAACTGGTGAAGTACTGGGTTGGAAAACAATAAAAGAGAAAGGAAATTGGGTATACAAATTCATAGGAAGAAATATATATTTGAAAGTAAGAGTATAAAGTTTCCAAATGAAGAGAATTAGAGATTGAAAAAAAGTATGTTTCTGTGTTAAAATGGAGAGAAACACAATGGCTTAATGCATCTGGACTCCATGTGATTTTGTTTTCACTGTCAACATATAAACAATGTGTTCAATAACAAGTGTGATTCTATATATCCCCTTTAATAGATATCAGAATAAAGCAGATGGAAGAAAGAGGAGTCTCAGAATTTAGATGCTAGATAAGAAGCCTTTGGAGGAGTCTAATTTGGAATCTACAATAACATCAGAAAGAATAGCTCCAGATGAGAGAAATGCACACAGTTATCCATCATTAGAACAGACACCCATAGGTATGCAATATATTAAGAATCCAGAGTCTTCTTATTGATACTACCTTAGAACAATGTCATACAATAGATTACATGTTTCATTTTATAGAGTTTAGAGAATTAAGATATGCACATGTGTTTATAGGCCATACTCAGAGATGATGTTTGTCTTAGAGACAACTTTGCAGATTGAAACTGATGATGCTCAGGCATATTTATCCATCAGAATACAACAACTTTTTTAGACATTATGACATGAAACTAGTTAAGACATAGCTTATAATCCTACAGGTTAAGAAACTGTGGAGAGATATAACAAAACTTCAAATGAAATGCTCATAGAACAGAAGAGGGATATGGAATCTCCCAAAGATAGTTTAAATAACGCTTTACTGCCTTTACATTTTTAAAATGTCAACGAGACAGGTAATATAACTACAAAATATATTGGATTATCGAGAAATGCTGAACTAGATCATCCTCTTTGTATTAAGGATATCCTAACCTCAGAATGGAGAGCAAGAAAAATGTTGTTGCACTGGGGAGGAGAGTTTTCATTTCTTTCCACAGGAAAAGAAAAGCTATGGATTCCTTCCATATTGATAAAAATCAGATATGACAGGAGAAGACATCCTGAAGATCTTGGATGCAGACAGGAAGAAAGAAGTCAGCAAGATCAAGAAGGCAGTTAATACACTGATCCCTCTATATGGCATCAGCTCTGAGACCAGCTGAGACATGATTGTCTATACATAGCCAATAAATCTTATTGGCTGTAGAGTCTTCATGATTTATTGTTAAATGCCATGCCTTCAATTGGCATGTATAAAAATATATTATGTGGTCTGGTTATAAAGAAAGACAGATGTCTTTCACTTGCACACATATAGAACAGAAAAAGCATCCATAACTGATTTGTGACACTGCACATTCCATACATATGTTATTGCAGGAATGTCTATTACTTGTGAGTTTCTATTTTGCAGAGCAAAAGGATCAAAGAGCAAAGAAGGGAAGACAGGTAGCCCTGGTGGTTCGACTTCAGGCTGCCTCAATTACTATTTCATCAAAACTTGCTTCCAGGACAACTTCAAATAATCAGCTGATCCCAATTAATCCAACATCACAGACTCTCCAGTCAGAGATTCAGTTAAGCCTTGAACTTTCTTAGCTTACAGAGACTGGGCAGCTAATGTTACAGATATCTTTCTTTCCTTTTTAGTATGAAATATTAGCACAGCAGGAAGTAATTTTTAGAGTGCTATAACCCCATTCCCAAGAGTAGGATGAAAAGTTTCATTCATGAAATGAGTGATGGATGTTTGTCCTCATTTATGGGGTGGTTCAAATTGCAATGGTCTTGGATCAGGGAATAAACAAATAAGGGACATTTTCTTTTTTATATGATTCAAGATATAAAAATAATTTTTTATATTATTTTTAGGGATTTCTTTGTCTCTTCCTTTTTCTTTTCTATATCCTTACTCTTTCTTATGTAGGGGAAATTGGGGGAAAAGAATAAGAAAAGAAAAGGAGGAAATATAGGAATAATGGGTAGATTACTGAATCTATTTTAAACCAAAGAACATTAATGAGCCTAAACCTCTTATACCAATATAGATCAATATATACTAATGTAGTATTGAGGTTATATTTTGCTACAATATACTATGTATATATATTTTCAACTCCTTTTAAGATATTTTACCTGCCAGGCAGTTGTGGCGCACACCTTTAATCCCAGCACTTGGGAGGCAGAGGCAGAGGCAGGCAGATTTCTGAGTTTGAGGCCAGCCTGGTCTACAGAATGAGTTCCATGAGAGCCAGGGCTACACAGAGAAACCCTGTCTTGAAAAATCAAAAAAAAAAAAAAGATATTTTACCTATTTTTTTTTTTTTTTTTTTACCTATTTTAAAGAATTACTTTAAAATACAATGTTTTTTTTAGGCCTTTTGAAAGATGCTATTACAAGTGTGTAAGATAATACAAGCTAATAGCCAATCAAACTCATGGTCATGTTAGATAATTCTCTAGTTCATTACAAAATTAGGTTTTCAATGTTTAACAGATAGTAAATAACTAGAAATGAGCAATGCTTGCTGGTTGAGATATTAGATAACAGATAGATAGATAGATAGATAGATAGATAGATAGACAGACACATACATACATACATACATACATAATCTTCAAAAACCTCAGAGACCTACACAATATAGCATTTTAAGATGTTTTATTATTAAATGGGTTTTTTTTGACAATGAGACATGTAAGCTCCAGGTAGCATCCCCATTCCTCATCAAATAAGAGGATGAGCATCAAAGAATCTCCTTATGGAGTTTACTTCAGATGCAAGAAGCTGCCACTGAGCAAGAAGCTGACCATTCTTCAGTGTAGAACGTTGCCCAAAATGGACAAAAAGGGACACAGAGGAGTTGACAGCTAGCTTTGCCAAGTGAAGGTAAGCAGTCCTTCACAATTCCTGCTTCACAAATAAGTCCATCAGGTATTCTTGGTTAGAAGGCCAAAGCTTGATGCTCCAAAGTTCTAGAGGATTTTAGGGGAACCATTCAGGCACCCAGATTTCTCTGTCATTTTTATAGTTTTGGAAGCTGCTTGCTCTGCTCCTCCTGAATATTAAGGCAAAAATTATTTCCTTCTCAAGTCTCTGATTGTGTTGAGGAGTAGAAGATTATAGTCTCACAATAAAGCTTAACTTGTTTAGGATTTGAGAAAATATTTTTAGTTATAAGAAGATGCTTTTAATTGGTAATGCAAGTTATGACAGAAATGATTTAGGTACAGAACTTTAAGCTCACCTAGATTAGACAGATAATAAATTCTTTCTTCTAAGTTGTCAAAATACATATGAACTGGGCATTGTGAATATAAATCTTACCTAATCGCTTACATAATTGTTTCATAGTTGTTATTTTATTGCATATAAATAATTAATGTTAGGAAAGGAAACTTTTGTTGGACTAAAAGGGAAGATGTTGAGAAAATATTTTGTGTATTGTATGGATGCTTCACTTTACAATAAAAAACCCCTATGGCCTGTAAGAAAAAAGTAAAATAGTTTGTGGGACATGGTAGGCAGGAAGGATGCCAGCATCCTTCTATAGAGTCTATAGGAGGATTTGACCACTAGAAAACCTAAGAAGGAGACACATGGAACCTGAGCAGAGGTAACCTGCCACATGACAGAACTTAGATTGGAATAAATGGAATATTAATTTATGAACTAGTCAGAGAACAATACAAAGTTTATGGCCAAGGTGTTTGTAAATATATTTTGAGTCTTGGAATTGTTACTCCAGGAGCTTGGTCTCAGGAAAAAAAATACCCATGTTTAAAACAACTCTACCATATCATCCTTTGTTGTGAATTAATGTTTGTTTATTGTGCATTCAGAATACTGTTGTCACATTTTCCTCAAATATCGCATTCAGTTTCACAGAGCTCTGACAGCTTCATGTAACTCCTCAGTCTTACTATAAGTTATTTAGTCATGCAAATTAAGAGATGGCCTTAGTTGCTTTGCTAGAAAGATGTTATAATGCTAGAATCAGTCTGAGCACTGAGCAGATCCCACACGGCAACTCTGCACCCAATCTCACAAAACCCAGAAGAAGCAGGCCTCCCAGGAGCTCTAACCTGGTCAGTAACTTCGGTAAGGAGACAGCAACACCCACCCCAAACAGGGAGTAACTGGGACCCACTGGTACCCAGGAAATTCACTCCTGGCCCGGAGCACTGGTTCCAGGCAGCGGCTTTGCACCCAATCTCACAAAATACCCAGCAAAACTCTCAATTACCATTGATGGAGAAACCAAGATATTCCACGACAAAACCAAATTTATACACTATCTTTCCACAAACCCAGCATTACAAAGGATAATAGTAGGAAAGCTCCAATACAAAGAGGGAAATTATACCCTAGAAAGAGCAAGAAAGTAATTCTATTCCAACAAATCCAAAAGAAGATAGCCACACAAAGATAATTCCACCTAAAATAGCAAAAATAACAGGAAACAACAATTACTGTTCCTTAATATCTCTTAACCTCAATGGTCTCAATTCCCCAATAAAAAGACATATGCTAACGGACTGGATACATAAACAGGACCCAGCATTTTGCTGCATACAGGAAACCCACCTCAGTGACAAAAACAGACACTACCTTAGAGTAAAAGGCTGGAAAACAATTTTTCAAGCAAATGGTCCTAGGAAACAAGCTGGAGTAGTCATTCTAAAACCTCCAGCCTGAGAACACAAAGGGAGGGACTCAAGGCTCCTCCTGTATAAGCAGTTGAGGGTGGCCTTGTCAGACATCAGTGGAAATGGAGGGCCTTGGTGCCTGAAAGTATTGGGGAATTTGAGAGCAGGGAGGCAGGAATGGGAGGATGGTGGGAGCACACACTCATAGAAGCTCCCAGAATTATATGGATTAGACATGACAGAGGCAGGCTGCCAGAAGACGAGATTCCAGAATTCAAACAAAAACATCTTGATAGTAACATTTGTTTTGAGAATTGTATATTGCAGAATACACAGCCTTGGTGTATCTACTAATCAAGCAAGCTGAGCAGATCTGTTCCAACCTCTGATGTCCTGGAATCTCAGCTGGATGCAGTGAAGACACAGATGTCAGAGATTTATCAATTTACTCTTCCCCCTGCCCCTATTCTAATATCTCAATGCCCATAATCAGCTTGAAGAAGGTAATAAAGAGTCAGCACCCCTATCCTCTGGGTTTGAGAACTGAGGTGGTTAATATTGGGCTGTCTTTCTAGTGGTTTTGTTGGAACAGGGAGGAATAGCTAGGATTTATTGCATAGCCGTAACCTATTGGTAGAAATCTGTATAATTGTTATTAAGCTGAAGTTATAATTTCTTAAATGGTACAAAATTTATTTTGATTTCAAATTTAAGGTTTTCATTGGTACGAGTTTCTTTTTTTTTTTTTTATTGGAAATTTTATTTACATTTCAGATGTTCTTCCCTTACCCCATTTCCCCCTCCCTCCCAGGAACTCCCTATCCCTTCCCCCCTCCTCTTGCTTTTATGATGGTGTACTCCCACCTACCCTCCCCTGTACCTCACCTCCACACCCTCGAATGCCCCCACCCCCACGACGTCCAGCCTTCATAGGACCAAGGATCTCTTCTCCCACTTATATATAGCTCCCTTGCATATATAGCTCTAGCCATTGGTCCCTCCCTAAGCTCTCCAAGGCTGGTGATTTAGACCCTGGGGGCTCTGGTTGGTTGGTATTGTTGTTTTTCTCATGGTGTTGCGAATCCTTTCAACTCTTCAGTCTTCACTCTAACTCCTCTACTGGGAACCCCATGATCAGATTGATGGTTAGCTGTGAGCATCTGCCTCTGAATATGTCAGACTCTTGCAGACCTCTAAGGAGACAGCTATATTAGGCTCTTGTCAGCATGTACTTCCTGACATCCACATCAACATCTACCTTTGGTGACTGCACATGGGATCGATACCCAGGTGGAATGGTCTGCAGACGGCCCCTCCTTCAGTTTCTGTCCTGCACTTTGTATGCATATTTGCTCCCTTGAGTATTTTGTTACTACTTCCAAGAAAGACTGAAGGCCCCCCCCCCCACTTGGTCGTCATTCTTCATGAGCTTTATGTGGTCTGTGAGTTCAATCTTGGGTACTTCAAGCTTCTGGGTTAAAATCCAATAATCAGTGAGTGAATACCATGTATGTTCTTTTGTGATTGGATTACTTCACTCAGGATATTTTCTACTTCCATCCATTTATATAAGAATTTATCGAATTCATTGTTTTTAATAGCTGAGTAGTATTCCATTGTGTAAATGTACCACATTTTTTTTGTATCCATTCCTCTGTTGAAGGGCATCTGGGTTCTTTCCAGTTTCTGGCTATTATAAATAAAGCTGCTATGAACATAGTGGAGCATAGGTCCTTGTTATATGTTAGAGCATCTTCTGGGTATATGCCCAGGAATGGTATAGCTGGGTCCTCAGGTAGTGCTATGTCCAATTTTCTGAGTAACCGCCAGACTGTTTTCCATAGTGGTTGCACCATCTTGCAATCCCACCAACAATGGAGGAGTGTTCCTCTTTCTCCACATCCTTGTCAGCATCTACTATCACCTGAGTTTTTGATGTTAGCCATTCTGACTGGTGTGAGGTGGAATCTCAGGGTTGTTTTGATTTGCATTTCCCTGATGACTAAGGATGCTGAACATTTCTTTAGGTGCTTCTTGGCCATTAGCATTTCCTCAGTTGAGAATTCTTTGTTTAGCTCCATACCCCATTTTTAATAGGGTTATTTGGTTGTCTAGAGTCTAGTTTCTTGAGTTCTTTGTATATATTGGATATTAGTCCTCTATCAGATGTGGGATTGGTAAAGATCTTTTCTCAATCTGTTGGTTGCCGTTTTGTCCTATTGACAGTGTCCTTTGCCTTACAGAAACTTTGCAATTTTATGAGGTCCCATTTGTCAATTCTTGATCTTAGAGCATAGGCCATTGCTGTTCTGTTCAGGAACTTTTCCCCTGTGCCTAGGTATTCGAGGGTCTTCCCCACCTTCTCTTCTATTAGTTTCAGTGTGTCTGGTTTTATGTGAAGGTCCTTTATCCACTTGGACTTGAGCTTTGTACAAGGAGATAAGAACGGATCTATTGGCATTCTTCTGCATGTTGTCCTCCAGTTGAACCAGCACCATTTGTTGAAAATGCTGTCCTTGTTCCACTGGATGGTTTTAGCTTCTTTGTTAAAGGTCAAATGACCATAGGTGTGTGGGTTCATTTCTGGGTCTTCAACTCTATTCCACTGATCTTCCTGCCTGTCTCTGTACCAATACCAGGCCGTTTTTATCACTACTGCTCTGTAGTAAAGCTTGAGGTCAGGGATGGCGATTCCTCCAGAAGTTCTTTTATTGTTGAGAATGGTTTTCGCTATCCTGGGTTTTTTGTTGTTCCAAATAAATTTCAGAATTTCTCTTTCTAGCTCTATAAAGAATTGAGTTGGTATTTTAATGGGGATTGCATTAAATCTGTAGATTGCTTTTGGCAAGATGGCCATTTTTACTATGCTAATCCTGCTGACCCATGAGCATGGGAGATCTTTCCATTTCCTGAGATCTTCTTCAATTTCTTTCTTCAGAGACTTGAAGTTCTTGTCATACAGATCTTCATCACTGCTTGGTTAGATTCACACCGAGGTATTTTATATTATTTGTGACTATTGTGAAGGGTGTCATTTCCCTAATATCTTTTTCAGCCTGTTTATCTTTCACATAGAGGAAGGCTACTGATTTGTTTGAGTTGATTTTATAACCTGCCACATGGCTGAAGTTGTTTATCAGGTTTAGGAGTTCTCTGGTGGAAGTTCTGGGGTCACTTAAGTATACTATCCTATCATCTGCAAATAGTGATATTTTGACTTCTTCCTTTCCTATTTGTATTCCTTTGACTTTTTTTTTTTTTTTTTTGTCTAATTGCTCTGGCTAGGACTTCCAGTACTATATTGAATAGGTAGGGAAAGAGTGGGCAGCCTTGTCTAGTCCCTGATCTTAGTGGGATTGCTTCAAGTTTCTCTCCATTTAGTTTGATGTTGGCTACTGGTTTGCTGTATATTGCTTTTACTATGTTTAGGTATGGGCCTTGAATTCCTGATCTTTCCAAGACTTTTACCATGAAGGGATGTTGAATTTTGTCAAATGCTTTCTCAGCATCTAGTGAGATGATCATGTGGTTTTTTTCTTTGAATTGTTTATATAGTGGATTACATTGATGGATTTCCAAATATTGTACCATCCCTGCATTCCTGGGATAAAGCCCACTTGATCATGATGGATGATTTTTTTGATGTGTTCTTGGAATCAGTTTGCTAGAATTTTATTGAGTATTTTTGCATCGATATTCATAAGAGAGATTGGTCTGAAGTTCTCTTTCTTTGTTGGGTCTTTGTGAGGTTTAGGTATGAGTGTGATTGAACCTTCATAGAATGAATTGGGTAGTGTTCCTTCTGTTTCTATTTTGTGGAATAGTTTGAAGAGAATTGGTATTAGGTCGTCCTTGAAGGTCTGATAGATTCTGCACTAAAACCATCTGGTCCTGGGTTTTTTTTGGTGAGGAGACTTTTAATGACTGCTGCTATTTCTTTGGGGGTTATGGGACTGTTTAGATGGTTTATTTGCTCCTCATTTAACTTTGGTACCTGGTATCTGTCTAGAAAATTGTCCATTTCATCCAGATTTTCCAGTTTTGTTGAGTATAGGCCTTTGTAGTAGAATCTGATGATTTTTCAAATTTCCTCGGTTTCTGTTGTTATGTCTCCCTTTTCAGATCTGATTTTATTAATTTGGATACTGTCTGTGTGCCCTCTGGTTAATCTGGCTAAGGGTTTATCTATCTTGTTGATTTTTTCAAAGAATCAACTCCTGGTTTTGTTGATATTTTGTATAGTTCTTTCTGTTTCTACTCGGTTGATTTCAGCCCTGTGTTTGATTATTTCCTGATGCCTACTCCTCTTGGGTGTATTTGCTTCTTTTTGTTCTAGAGCTTTCAGGTGTGCTGTCAAGTTGTTAATGTGTGCTCTCTCCAATTTCTTTTTGTAGGCACTTAGAGTGAAAGGACCTCACAAGGGGGAGTCCCTCACGCTGATCTGGGAATAAGCGCTCACCACCCAAGGACACAGGAGAGACCGATCTTGATTCTTTTTCGTTTTTGGTCACTCTGCCCTTGAAGAGGCTAAAAATTATTATTATTATGACTAATTTTAAAAAGTTGTTAGTGGTCTTTGCTGACCATGAGTTCCTTGCTCTATGTCTCAAGATATTTTTAATTTTTTATTCTCACAAGAGCTATGAGTTTTCCTCTTAGCACTGCTTTCATGGAGTCCCACAAGTTCTGGTATGATGTGTCCTCATTTTCATTAAATTCTAAGAAGTCTTTAATTTCTTTATTTCTTCCTTGACTAAGTCATCTTTGAGTAGAGCATTGTTCAGTTTCCACATGCATGTGGGTTTTCCCTTGGTTTTGTCATTATTAAAGACCAGCCTTAATCCCTGGTGATCTGATAGGATGCAAGGGATTACTTCAATCTTTTTGTATCTGTTGAGGACTGTTTTGTGACCAATTATATGGTCTATTTTGGAGAAGGTATTATGAGGTGCTGAGAAAAAGGTATATTCTTCTGCTTTAGGATGAAATGTTCTATAGATATCTGTTAAATCCATTTGGTTCATATCTTCTGTTAATTTCAGTGTGTCTTTGTTTAGTTTCTGTTTCCATGATCTGTCCATTGGAGAGAGTGGGGTGTTAAAATCCCCCACTATTATTGTGTGAGGTGCAATGTGTACTTTGAGCTTTAGTAAAGTTTCTTTTGTGTATGTTGGTGCCCTTGCATTTGGAGCATACATGTTCAGAATTGAGAGTTCATCTTGGTAGATTTTTCCTTTGATGAGTATGAAGTGTCCTTCCTTATCTTTTTTGATTACTTTTGGTTGAAAGTCGATTTTATTTGATATTAGAATGGCTACTCCAGCTTGTTTCTTGGGACCATTTGCTTGGAAAATTGTTTTCCAGCCTTTTACTCTGAGGTAATGTCTGTCTTTGTCACTGAGGTGCATTTCTTGTATGTAGCAAAATTCTGGGTTCTGTTTATGTATCCAGTCTGATAGTCTACATCTTTTTATTGGAGAATTGAGTCCATTGATGTTAAGAGACATTAAGGAAAAATTATTGTTACTTCCTATTATTTTTGTTATTAGAGGTGGAATTATGTTTGTGTAGCTCTCTTCTTTTGGGGTTGTTGCATGATTAGTTCCATGCTTTTTCTAGGTTGTAGTTTCCTTCTTTGTGTTGGTGTTTTCCATCAATTATCCTTTGAAGTGCTGGGTTTGTGGGAAGATATTGTGCAAATTTGGTTTTGTCATGGAATATCTTGGCTTCTCCATCTATAGTGATTGATAGTTTTGCTGGCTACAGCAGTCTGGGCTGGCATTTGTGTTCCCTTAGAGTCTGTATGATACCAGACCAGGATTTTCTGACTTTTATAGTCTCTGGTGAAAAGTCTGGTGTAATTCTTATAGGTCTGCCTTTATATGTTACTTGACCTTTTTCCCTTACTGCTTTTAGTATTTTTTCTTTGTTTTGTGCATTTGGTGTTTTGATTATTATGTGACAGGAGGTATTTCTTTTCTGGTCTAGTCTGTTTGGTGTTCTGTAGGCTTCTTGTATGTTTATGGGTATCTTGTTCTTTAGGTTAGGGAAATTTTCCTGTATAATTTTGTTGAAATATTTATTGGCCCTTTAAATTGGGTATCTTCACTCTCATCTATACCTATTATCTTTAGGTTTGGTCTTCTCATTGTGTCTTGGATTTCCTGGATGTTTTGGGTTAGGAGCTTTTTGCATTTTGCATTTTCTTTGATGATTGTGTCAATGATTTCCATGGTATCTTCTGCACATGAGATTCACTCTTCTATCTCTTGTATTCTGTTGGTGATGCTTGCATCTGTGACTCCTGATCTCTTTCCTACATTTTCTATCTCCAGAGTAGTCTCCCTTTGAGATTTCCTTATTGTCTCTATTTCCATTTTTAGATCCTGGATGGTTTTGTTCAATTCCTTCACCTGTTTAGTTGTGTTTTCTTGCAATTCTTTAAGGGATTTTTGTGATTCCTCTTTAAGGGCTTCTACCTGTTTATCTGTGTTCTCCTGTATTTCTTTAAGGGGGTTATTTATGTCCTTCTTAAAATCCTCTATCATCATCACGAGAAGTGATTTTAATTCTGAGTCCTGTTTTTCCTGTGTGATGGAGTATCCAGGGCTTGCTATGGTGGGAGAACTGGATTCTGATGATGCCAGGTAACTTTGGTTTCTGTCGATTGTGTTCTTGCGCTTGCCTTTCACCATCTGGTTGACTCTAGTGTTACCTGTGCTCACTGTGTCTGACTGGAGTCTGTCCTTCCAGTTATCTTGCTTGTGTCAGAATCCTCAGATTCCAGATGTGTCTGTGTTCCTGTGATCCTAAGCTCCTGGGTGGAAGAACTCCTGGGGCTCAGGCCACCTTGGGGATCCTGAAATCCTGCTTCCCTGAGTGCAGCAGCTTCTCTAGGGTGGTTCAGCATAACGTGTCTCCACCGGAACAGAGCAGCTAGGCGCTCACTGCTCTCAGTGCAGTGGCTCCTCTAGAATGGCTCAGGATAAGGTGTCTCCACAGGAGCAGGACAGCTCAGTGTCTGCCCCAGCCACAAGGACCAGGCTCTGGGGTACCAGTTTCTTATTGATATTAATGTGAGATTAATACTATTACTCCCATAGGCATTGTGCCTATATAACACATTTAGTAACACAAGGCTTAGACCCAGTCCTTGTTTAACTTTTTTAACTGATTTGAAATGGTTAACGTGTGAGTTAAGGGCCTACAGCAAATTAATGGCTCTGAGTTTATTGTTAGGGTGTTTTCTATATTTCATTTAGAAATAGCTGAGAGGAGTTAACAGACAGCAGTCCAGATTGCCTTCCATGGATAGTTGGTTTTCAAAATGTCAGAAGTCCACAGAATTGACATTACAAACATTTCTGTATGTTCATTTTGATTAGAGACCTGTCTGCTCCTGACAGCTTCCTGTCTTGGATTCTAAGAAGAAATGGAGCATCTTTGGAGTTACTCCAGTTGTGCTGAGTCAGCCACTAGGCAAGAATTGCCTCTTTTCATCTACAGACAAATTACTGTCCTGAAAAGGACACACTTGCAGAATAGTTGAATGATTATATCTGCCAAGACAGAGTAATCAGCCCTTAATAATTCTGCATCACTAGGTCTGTCAGGTGATCCTGGGCCAGAAGGCTGAAGATTGGATGCTCCACAGTTTTGTATTATAGGGACTGTCCAGGTGTTCTATAAATTGGCTAAGTTTTAGAAGCTATGCTTTGTGCTTCCATAATTTCAGTTAATTCAGTCATTCTGGATTTCTGATAGGGTTGAAGATTTATAATTTCATATCCAATCCTGGCTATTTATTTTGAGAGAAAAGATTTCAGAGGATGGTTTTCTGCTGACATTCATTCTAAAGCCAAGAAAAAATCCAGGTTCAGAACTAAATCTTTTAGTTAGGAGAGATGACAGAGGTTCTGTTTAGTCAACAAAATGATGGACTGGGTATTAGGTCTATCTTGTACCTTACTGATATAAATTGGTATAGTTATGCTCTAATTGTATTTTGAGAGAAAAGGTTGTTTTTTATTTTAACAGGAAAGGTGACATAAAGGAAGAGCTAAGGTGGGAGGAGTAAGGAGAGGTAGAGGAGGGGAAGGAGAGGAAGGAGAAGTAGAGGAGGAGCTAGGAGATGAGAGAGATGGAGAGAGAAAGAAAGAGAGAGAGAGAGGAGAGAAGAGAGATTGAGGGAGATTGAGAGAGAGAGAGGGAACATGGAGGGTAATGTTTACATGTCTCCACCAGTCAAAGGTAGTTGGTATATCTAGGTTGGGTATTGGGTTACACTTCTGCTTGTATGGGCATCTTGTTTTTGAGCATTACCAAACTTATAAAGCCTTTGATTAACATTTTTAAAAAAGTTATTAATTAAAAAATGGTATAAAAGCATAGAGGAGCGAGTGGGATTGGTTTTTCTAGGGAGGGGAATGGATGACTTCTGTTATTATAAATGAATAAAATATCCAATAAAATTAAAAAAAAACATTAAAAAATGAATGGAAGATGCCCGTCCTCATATACTAAGTAAAGGCTGCATAATAAGAAAATACAATTAGCTTTCATACCATATGCTAAAAAGAGATATAGATATAGGACAATTTTGTCTTCAAGGAAAAACATTAAGGTCCAAGGATGAATCCATCAGTGTGCACTATGATGAAGCATTGTCATATAAAACGTGCTTTGAACTTATAATGATCATTGAAAATGAAACACTGCTTTGAGCTTACTATCAACATCCTTCTGTAACTTCCATTTTTTGTATCATTTTATCTCTGAGGTAATTTTCTAAAGAACTTTTTGTCTAAAAACATACAAAAAAGGCCAGAGAAAAATAATAAAGTTGATTGGATGGTTTGGCATGCATGCATCCATTCATTCATCCAAATCTACATGTCTATCTACATGTGTGTATAAATACATGTGTGTATGCAACCATCTATGAATACTTGTGTATGAGATAGGGGTTGTGCCCCAAAAATATGTGAATGTGTTATTATGTCAAAGAGAATGTGAATGAAAATGTAAATCTGTATATGGATGTATATGTTTTGATGCATATTTGCTTCTGTTTAAGATTCTAATTCTTTTCCTTTCCTGCCTTTCTGGTTCACTAGCCTAGTCAGACAGGCTGCTGGCTGCTTGGCAGAGAAGGGAGCCATAGCAATAAATGCTTTACCTAATCCTTCTGCTGTTAGCAACAAATGTCATTAGGTCCAGAGGCCTGCAATTTCTGGCCTCAGAGTAACTTAAAGTCAAGAGTAACTTAAATATACCTTATTATAAAAAGCAAACCTAACTCTCCCAACTACAAATCTTGTGCCCACTGACACCCTCTCCATGACCCTACTCTCCCCAGCTACAAGCTACCTTCAAGTGAGAACCAGAACTCTGTCAAGATCCTGCTATTTAAATGCTGTAGTCTAAAATGTCCAGACAGTTTGCCTTGAGTTCTGCAAAAACTGGGGAACTCCCTTTCCCATCAGGGTTTCCTCTTCTCTACCTTATCTGGGGAGCCCAACCTCATACTGTACCTGAGGAATATCATGTAATCCTTGATAAAATTACAGGTTTGTCTTCCTGGAATGCATCTTCATACAAATGAAATGTCCCCAGTACCTTAATTCTCAGCCAATGAAACTTAATGCTAAGAAGAAACCCTTTCCACGTTCCAAGGTTTATATAGTCCTGTTCACAGTGAATAAAGATTGCAAGCTGCCTTGCTGAATATCATCTAAGAGCTGTTTGATTGAATATCGTCTAAAAGAGTAGTAATAATGAAATCACAGAGAACACCTTCTCCTCCTGGCATTCACTGCTGGACCGGGATCCTGCTTATCCACCCATTCAGGACTTGGACCCATCCTTTCCTGCTCAGTATGCATCAGTGCTCACACAACCTGACTGAAGAAGCAAAAAAATGTAATCATAGTGGTTATGGTGGCGCAGGCCTATAATCGAGGTACTTTCCAAGCAGAGGCAGGAGAAATAAGAGTCTAACATCATTCACAGCTACATAGAAAGTTCCAGGACAATCTGGGCTACTGAGACCTATCCAGTTTCTTCCTGAATCTCTCTGTCCTTGTTTTTAGAGAAAGCATTTACATTAAACCAGAAACTCCCTGATTTGGTTAGACTCTGGCAAGCAAACTCCAGGGATTTCCTTGTATTGGCCTCCTCAGCACTGGGATTAGATATCCTTGTCTCTATACCTCTGGATGTGTGTGTCTAACTCAGGTTCCTACATTTATTCAGCAAGCAGTTTACTGACTGAGATGTCACACTAACACCAAGTGTATTTTTCATTTCACTGTTTTTAATTACTTTTTAATGATGATTCACTTATTTAATTTTATGTATGCATAGGTTTGCCTACATGGACATTTGAATACCATATGTGAAGTTGGTTCCCTCAAGGCAAGAAAAAAAATTGATTATTGGGAACTGAAGTTACACGTGGCTGTGGGTTCAGCCAGACAAGCCATGGTTCTGATATCAAACCTTGAACTGTGACATTTGACATCAAATGTTCAAGCAATTCCACTCCTGTCTTTACATCAAAGTCAATAGAGAGACAGATAAAACTTTACACAAAAGTTTGCAATAACATAGTTAGTAATAGCAAAAGGTAAAAATAAACCAAATGTCCATTAATGGATAAAGAAGCTATATTGTGTTCATATAATGGAACACTACTCACCTACAAATAGCATGCTGAAACATGGTACATCCAGATTGAACCTCAAAGCATGTTCCAAAAAATAACCATCCACAAAAGACATAAATTATGGGATATCTTGTACAGAGTAAGACATCACACAAGAAAGGAATATATCCTGGAGGTTATAAAAAGTAAAGAGGAGGAAGGAGAAATATGACTTAACTCATAGGGAAGGTTTCCTGAGTGCTGACAAGTTCAGAAACTAGAGAGGAGTTTAGATTCTATCAGCCTTTGAACAGGGTCAATGCCCCTGAACTTTAAAATGGTAAAGATTTTACATGAATTTCAAGTCAATACTAACAGATTACAGAACACTTCTTGCTCAGCTCTGTGAAGCAGGTACTAAAAAGCTTCAGAAGGTCACATTGGGCTGGAGAAGTGTCCCTTATGATAGAAAGATTGTTCAGCATGGAACAAACCCTGCACAGGAAGTAAGGATTGTATTACCTAGACAATGGGTGCACACATATGGTCCGAGGACTTGGATGGCAAAATCAGAAGGATTTTAGGTTCAAAGTTTTGCTTGGATACTGGGTAAATTTAAAACACAAAAACAAAGGAGGGAGTCAGATTCAGTGACAGGAATCTGTACTGTCGTCACTCAGAAGACTGAAGCAAGATGATTGCCTGGACCAGGATGAGGTACATGAAGTGCCTGAGGCACACACAGGCAAAGGCTAAATATGACAAACAAAATCCCCTGGATTTTGCATCCAGACAAAGTGACCTTTGATGCTTTACAAACAGCTAGAGCTTAAAGAGCCTGCACCCCAATGGCTTCACAGAGGACAATTGCTGTTACATGAGTCACAGCCTAACAAAATGTGAACTGCCTACCTCTGTCTGCTCAAACACAAACACAGAGGGCATAATGAAGCAAGGCAAGGTAACTTCTCATAACTGCAGTACAAGTGCCCCACTCCTTGCTGGGGTACAATTCTCACAGAATCAGCCTGCTGTCTTCCTGTCCACAGTATCTATTCTTCATTAAAACTTTTATGTTAGCTCTGTTCTGGCAAATTCTTTTACCCCTGTACCAGAAGCTGACCATTACCAAAATAATACAACTTTTTGAGGAATAAGCTTAGTGCTGGAGAGGACAGCATCTATCTCACATCCTCTGTGAGCCTGGCCCTAGTACCATTGGATGTGAAGAAGCCTCATAAGATTTGTCTACATTAACAGACTCTCGTTCTTCTCTATGATTCTCTCTAACTTACCTTAAAATCAGGTTCCCACTCCTCTTGTCAGCACTCATACACATGGTTGAGTCTAATGATCAATTCCCAGTCTGCTCATAAAAGACATATCTGTGTGAGGTGTGAAATCTCCTATATTCCCTCTGTTGTGTCAGATGGGGGGTTTGTTGTTCTTTTGTTTGTTGGTTTTTCTGACTGATTGATTTTTAGGTGGTGTATCACTCAAGACTATGCAGGAACTCACAACAATCTCATTACTGACTAGGTAATCAAATCTGCCTTTGAACTTGCAGCCATCTAACTTCCTGGATCTCCTCAGCCCTGTAGTTGCAGGTGTGAGACAATACTCTTGGCTTGCTTCCTTCTTCAGGGAACAATCTCTTCAGTGGCTTCCAGGACACTGAACTCTCCTGACCTCCCTCCACTCCTCAGGATGTTCTCTTACTGTCTCTGCTTGGTCACTGAGCCTCCAGGGGCTGAGGTGTCCCCCATTCCTGGCATAGTCACTCCTGTGGTGACTTTATCTTATGACAGGACAGGATAGGACATCAAATTAACAGGAGTTCAATCACTGTGAATTAAAGTCCTTACCTGTGCAAATAATTCTGTATAAACTGCCAGTTGTTTGAAAAAGGTATCAGATTTACAAAATGCAAAACTGGGTGTGCCTCACATGTCCTCACATGTCAGTAAACTCAACCATTCAGAAGTGGGACAGAGGATTCTTAATCTAAAGTCAGCAAGGACTCCATACTGAGCACTGGAAACTATATATAACCCTGAAATTTGGAAAGCACAAAATCAGGAGTACAAGGTTACCTCTGGGACTCTGGATTTGTGGCTCCTCTAATCCCAGTACTCACAAGGTGTTAGCAAAAGGATTACTAGGGATTTGAGGCTAGCCTGGAGTACATACTGAGTACCAACACAGCCTTGGCTACACAGTGACTGAGATTCTGTCTTTACATAAAATAACAAAAAAGAAAAATAAAATAGCCAGGCGGTGGTGGCGCACGCCTTTAATCCCAGCACTTGGGAGGCAGGGGAAGGCGAATTTTAAGTTCGAGGCCAGCCAGGTCTACAGAGTGAGTTCCAGGATACCCAGGGCTACACAGAGAAACTTTGTCCCCAAAAAACCTAAATAAATAAATAAATAAATAAATAAAAAGAAAAAGAAAATAGAGACAAAGGAAAATGAAAAAAGTTATCCTTGGCTACCTATTAAGAAGAAGGACAACCTGATTTCAAGATATTGCTACATGAGGCAATACCTTGAAAAATCAAATTAATCAGGCATAGTACCCATGATCTTAATCCCAGTGCATAAGATGCAGAGAAAAAGAAGATCAGGAGTTTACATGGAAAATTGTAGGTCACTATGGGCTATCAGATTAAAGAAGGCAATAGGCTAAGTTGGCATGGGACTTCTGTTGCCAAGCATAAGGACCTGAGTTCAATCCCGAGACCCATATAGGGGAAGAAAAGGAATGTATACCCCAAATTGTCATCAGACCTGTACATGTTCTGACCTATGAACACACACACACACACACACACACACACACACACACACACTCAAATTTAAACACCCAAACTAAGAAAATAAAAAAATAAACAATAATAAAGAACCTTAGTTTAAGTAGTTTCCAATGCTGAATCCAATTTTAGTTTGTCTCTGACAGGGTCTATCAATGTCTTGAGGTTGGACTGGCCTGAACTCATGATCTTCTTGCTTCTTCCTCACCAGTGCTGGGATAACTGGGTTGTGATAATTTTTCTTGTTTGTTTAAAAGAATAATCGCTCCACCCTCTGTGTGCGTGTGTGTTTTTCTCCTTCCTTCACTCCTTTTCTCTCTCTCCCACTCCCCTCTCTTTCTTTCTTTCTCTCCCACACTCTCGGTTGCTCTTTTCATGCCTGATCTTTGTTCTTATCTACCTACCCTTCTCTTCTCTGCCCTCTCACATACACACACCAAGTACTCCTCAGAAGTGCTCACCCTCCAAACTACCCATCTTGGTAAAAAAGAATTTAACTTTCTATTTGTGCAAGCCCACAACTCTGGTGCCATCCCTGCCTCTTTTGTCTCTCAGGCCATATCTAAATCTGTGATGTCACCGTGGAATATGTCAAATTTCCACACTTCTCCACACTTCATGGTACCACACAGCTGTCACTATAGGGACACTGTCACACTATAGTGACAGCTTGAGTCACAGGCATCTCTGGTGTTTAATGTCTGTATTTGCCCCTCTCAGCTCCTGTGACATCTAAAATTTATTCTTAACACAGCAATTAAAACAAAAAGGACACTGGTGGGACAAGACACACAGGTTTTCATGCCTTTAATCATAATGCCTAATCCCCTGGGTTCTCTCTCTTTCCTTTGTAGGAAGGTCCTCAGACCTTACTTGGCCCTCTTCCCTCTTTATCACAAGAAAAAGAAACAACTGACTAGCTACAGGATGATGGCAGAGAGTATCAGAACAGAACACTCAGCTCAGTCTTACACTGGGAATCTTTTAAGGAAGATTTTTCGAGAAAATAAGCATTTACACTAATAAATCCAGTCCTATAGGTCCTGAGGAAAATACCTCATGTTATTTCGTTGATAAGCAGCCTACAATCCTTGTAACCTTTATGATTCTGTTCTTCAATCCCTTTTTTTCTAACAACAGCCACATCTTTTGTTTCACTAACCATTTCAAGGGTCTGCATGACCGTCTAATGTCACAAATAGAAAGTTACAGAGAGATGTCTATAGTAGGTTGAAAGCAGTGTTTCATTTATAAGCTCATTATAAGTTTCAAGCAATAGTTTCATATGGCTCTGCTTTATTATACTGCAAACTTGTGGCCTCACCTTGGATCTGATGAATGATTTTTCTTGGTCACAGATCTGTGCCAAGCCTATTTCTCTTCTTAGTGAAATTTATGAAAGCTCATTGTACTCCTTTTATGCAGCCCCTACTTATTATTCTATGAGGAGGGGACACATTCTATTCTCAGTTTTAACTTGTCATGTCTTGGTGGCAAAATAACTAAAATCATCTCCTTAAATTTTTTCCTAAATTTATTTGACTCAAATCAGGAATTCTATAAAATAATTAATATATCTAAACAGCCTTGTTCTATGTAGGTGGATCTTCATACTTATCATCAGGAAATTTGCCAAATAGGGTAGGCTGATGCTCAGGAATCACTAGTCTATGTAATAGTGGCAGGAATGGCTTATCAGCATCGAGAAGCAATCCTGAGATAAAGTCTCTGGGTCCTTGCCTCACAAAGCACACCTATCAATGCCATGCAAAATGGTGAGCCATCTCCAGAAAACTCACTTGCTTGCATAACCTTTCCTAAATGGCTTCTGTCAACATATTTCCTTTATTTCTTTATATTATGTTTCCCCACTTAGTAGCAAGCTCTATAAGTGTAAAGAAATCAGTATGCTACACGCTTAGGTGTGATGAATGCTGTGAAGTAACTGTGTGAAAGAATGAACTCCTGATCATGCTGCCCAGCTTGTCAGGGACAGGCTGGCCTGACTGTGACATGCTGTAGGCTGAAGCAACTTCTGCTAGGATTTTTAACAAATACAGCATAAAGCCCAGTATGTCAAAGCTCTCCCTGAGAGCTCTCTAAAAACCCAGGAGTGCCTTCCCTCCAATGTAGATCAGCTCCCAAATCCCAAATACTTGCCCTTCAGCTCTTGTTTGCAGATGTGAACCCAGATGGGAACGGTAGCAGGTCACCTGCTCTGTGCACACCTACTAATCACTCACCTTTCCGGGACAAGCACATTAGGGGTTGTTGTGGAGATTCTGGTTGTAGGTCTGACTCCTTAGTGACCTGACATCACAATACAAGAACAGAAGACAGACAGTCAGGATCCACCAGGATCCAGGTAACACCATGATAGCTCAGTGACAACAAAAACTGCTTGCATCTCTGATTGGCAATCTGGGTGCTTTGTAGTGACTCAGGTGACCACACTCCTGCCTTTGACACAGCCTGAGCATTCCCTGCAGTAAAACCATTGCTGACCTGTGTTTATTCAGCCCTTATCTTAGACCAGAAGCTGCTCTTTCAGCTTGTAACAGTTCTTCTGCAATGCTCCCATTTTACATATAAGGACATTGTGGTGACAATGTTAGTGTCTTGAAAGAATTGAATGCTGGCTCCTCTCTCAGCTGTGTCTTAGGAGAGAAGAACTGTCCTTTTTTGACAACTCTGTCACAGTTAGAATGATTTGTATTTCATTAGTTTGTACTCTTCCAAATTGAAAAACTAAAATTGTGTCCCTGGATACTTGGCCACTTTTATCATAGTAATCCATATCCTAATAGCTGCTGCATTGGCATCATTTGAAATCTTATTAAAAACAGGTCTTGACAATTCACTGCAGGCAACCATATGTCCCTCATTCCTCTGCACACATACACAACCTACATCTCACAATTTCTAGAAACCTCAGATGACCAACAAGTGACTTGATGGTTCCTAACATAAAGCATAACCTCAACACATTCTCTCTTCTCTCTCTCTTTCTCTCTCAATCTCAATCTCTCTCTCTCTCCCTCCCCCCTCTCTCATACATGTGTCTGTCTGTCTGTATTTGGGTTGTGTGTCTTTCTGTAGCCCTAGTTAACTTGTATCTGGGCATGTAGTCAGGCTGGCCGCTAACTCAGAAACATTCACCTTATCATCCTCAGGAGTGCTTGGATCACCACTATATCTGGCTTCTAAATTGACATGTTAAAACATTTCATATTGTAGCCAATTCTCATCTAATAACTGGGCTCTTGACTGATTACGACTTGAGAAGGGGGAAAAATCAAGAAAAAATTGAACAATTTCTAGAATTCTATGAAAATGAAGACACAACATACCCAAACTTATGGTACAAAAGGAAAGCACTACTAAGAGGAAACTTTGTAGTACAAAGTGCCTTCAAAAAGAAATTAGGGAGATCTCAACCTAACAATTTAATGGCACACACGAAAGCTCTATATCAAAAAGAAGCAAATATACCCCAAATGTATAGATAAGAGATAATCAAACTCAGGGCTGAAATCAGTCACTTAGGAAGAAAAAATGAAACCGAAGAATGAAAATGTGGTTCATTTATATAATTAATTACTATTCAACTATTAAAAAATCAAGGACAAATGAATTTTGCGGGCAAATGGATAGAACTAGAAAATATCATTCTGAGTGCAGTAACCCAGACCCAAGAGGACATGCATGGAATGTTCTCACTGTAAGTGGATACTAGCCATAAAGTACAGAATACCCAGGATATACCTCACAGACCCAAAGAAGTTAAAAAAGAAGGAAGGCCCATGTGGGGATTCTTTAATCACATTTAGAATGGGAAACAAAATAAACAAATGTAGGAAGCAGAAGGAGGGAAAGAACAGAGTGGAAAATAGAAGTGGAAGGGGTTGAGGCCAGGATCCTGTGTGGGGAGACACAGGAGAGAGACTAGGAGGGCAGGAAAATGAATGGAAATCTGCAACTGTAGAAGGTGTAGGGAGTTGGCAGAATCTATAGAAAGTCCCAGAGACCTGGGATAGGAAGGCTCCCAGGAGCCAATTCAGGTGACCTTACGTGAGATGCCTAACAGTGGGGACATGGAACTTGAAGAGTTCACCTCCTGTAGCCAGGCAGAACCCACAGTGAAGGGCTAAAGACCCAAACCTTCCTTCAAAACCCTGACTCAAAATTTGTCATGTCTACAAGAAATGCAGGGAGAAAGATGGAGCAGAGATTGAAGGAATAGCCAACCAAAAACCAGACCAACTTGAAACATATCCCATGGGCAAGTAGTAATTCTTGACATTATTAATGACATTCTGTTATGCTTGCAGAAAGGAGCCTAGAATAACTGTTCTCCAAGAAGCTATTCCTAGCAGCAGACTAAAACAGATGCATATACCCACAGGAGAGCATATGATAGAGGTCAGAGATGCTTATGGAAGAGTTGTGGAAAGGATAATAGGCCTTTAGGCTAAGGAGAACACCACAGAGAAACCTACAGAGTCATCTAACCTGGATCAATGGGAGTTCTCAGGGACTGAGTCACCAGCCGAAGAACATACACAGATGGGAACAATGTTCTCCGCATATGTGTAGCAGACATGCAATTCAGTATGTAGGCTGCCTTGTCTGATATCTGTAGAGGATGTGCCTAATCTGTTAGAGACATGATGATGGGGTTGGAATAAACCTAAAGGGCCCATCCTCTCAAATAAGGGAAAGGGCAATAGAGGATGGATTCTGTGAGGGCGAGGGCTGGAAGGCTAAGCTGCATTTGGGGTGGAAAGAAGAAATAAAAAAATAGAGAAAAAGAAACAAAAAAGATGGACAGGAGGACAGGAGACAGAGAGAAAGGAAGACAGACAGACAGAGAGAGAGAGAGAGAGAGAGAGAGAGAGAGACAGAGACAGAGACAGAGACAGAGACAGAGACAGATAGACAGAGAGATCTGAAGTTCATAACAAACCGTGATCTGGAATTGGAGTAGACTGTGTGGGGCAACATTGGTTGGCTTTCCTGATGGTACAGCATGCATAATGCAAAGGGCATGTGCGTAGACTTCAGAACCAAAGCTCCAGTGGAATAAGAGATCCATACACTTCCAAGACAATCTGTACAGAGAATATCTTATTGATTGTATGGAGGTATTACTCATCATTAAAAAAAAAAAAACAAAAAACAAAAAAAAAAAAACACCTTATGGCTTGTAGGAATGGGTAGAAGAAAAGGTAGGCTATCAGGTATGTTGAAAGGATTTCAGAACAGATCCAGGCACAGGAGGACCTGACTCGAAGGAGGAGATGCATGGTACCTGAGCTTAGGTACCCTACCACATGGTAGAATGTAGATTAGAATAAATGGGATATTAATTTATGAACTAGCTGGAGAAAAATACAATGGTTATGGCCAAGGTGTTTGTCAATATATTTTGAGTTTCAGAATTATTATTCCAAAAGCTTGTGGCCAGGAGTAAAAGCACCCACACTTATAACAACTCTATTCACTGCACCCTTGATTGAGGATTAATATTTGTTTATTGAGTGTTCAGAATACAGCTACCACATTTTTCTTAAGCCCCACATTCATTTCAGTAACACCCCATGGGGTCTCATCCTCTCAGTATAAGAAGCTGGAAGCTGGAGTATGAGGCCAGCCTCCATGATAAAATAAAATATTTGTGAGACAGATATCTGTGCTCAAGTATACAAGATTTAAATAACTCTTACAACATAGCAAGACAAAAGGTATAATTGAGAAATAGTGTGTGTGTGTTTGTATTGAAAGAAAACTGAAGACATAGTTAAGTGTTTAAGGGTGTGTGCTACATTTGCAGACTATCTAAGTCCCAGACATAACATCTGGTGACTCACAACTACATGTAACTCCAACTTTGGAGGTTCAACAATTACTTCTGGCCTCTGGGGCAACTTCACACAAGACAGTCAAACAAATACATACAGATGATTAAATTTTTAAAAGACTTTTATTTTCATTTTATATGTGTGGGTATTATGGCTGCATAAATGTAGGGGAGGTTTATATGTGTACTATATCTGTACATGATTCCTGAAAAGGCAAAAGGAGGATCCCTATCCTCTGGAGCAGAGGTATAGGCAGTTCTGGACTTCCCTATGCATCCTGGGAATCCAACCTGGGTCTGCTGCAAGAGCATCTTATGCTCTTAACTTCTCAGCAATCTCTCAAGTTCCAGTACTAAAAATTAAAAATTCAATCTTACATGGTGGTGGTTGACTTTTTTCCAACATTCTGGACAGCCTGATTGATGTATCAATGTCCAGGAAATCAAGATTAGATAATGAGAGCCTATCTCAAAATAAATAAATAGTGCTAGAGAAAGGACTCAGCATTTAAAAGCATTGACAGATCTTCACAACACCCACATTGCAGCTCAAAGTTTTCTATAACTACAGTTCCAGGGGATCCAACACCCCATCTGCCGCCTGTCAGCACTACATGCACATGATGCACAGACACAAATTCAGACAAAAATACTCATCCACATAAAATAAATAACAAGTAGGTCTCAAACATCAGAATAAATGCATCAAACCAGAGAAAAATGGGAAAGAATTGGAAAAGGTATCTGCAAGAAGATGACCAAAAGCACTACTTGTCCTAGGTTAACAACAGGTTAAAACAAAATGCTGTGAACCATACTCAGAGAGAATTTGAGGACATGGAGAAATAGGAACACTTGAGCCTTACTGATACACATGCAACAATGCAACTCCGAAGAAAAGTATGGCAGTGTCTAAAAGAAAAATAAGAATAATTATCAGATTACAAAGCAATGCCACTTCTACCTTAATATCCAAGAAAAATGAAAGCCTAGGTCCAGATAAAACTTTAAATAAATGTTTACAGTAGTACTGTTAGTAATAGCAAAAGGTAAAATTGTGCCATACTGAATAAATAACCCTGATATATTTATACAATGGAATAATGTTCACCATACATAGAAATAAAGTACTGACCTATACAACTTGGATGAATCTCAAAGCTTGTTTTGGAAAGTAATACTACAGAAACGACAGATTATCAGATAACTTTTACTTGTTAGGTCCAAAACTAGACACCTCAGAAGCATAGAAAATATGCAGGAAGTTATCAGGAGTGAGAGGATGGGAACAGAAACAATGATGTAACACACATGGAGGGTTTCCTGGGTCCTGAGAAATTAAAAAAAAAACTAGAGAGAAGATGTGGTTGCTTCAGCATGTGAACAAGTTCAACACTCCAAATAGTGCACTGAAAATTGGGAGCCTGATATATGGGCTTAGATTTTTCAAAACCTACTTTAATAAGGGTTCTTAAACACTTCAACCACCTTTGGGCCCACCTATCTGAGGTAGGAGAAAAGAAATGTTAATAGAAAACAGGGGTTGTGAACCTGTTTAGAAGTAGTTTTTGGGGGGTGATTCCAATCTTTGTTGTCAGCATATTACCAATCCTGTCAAAACCATCAAACATGATTCACTAGCAGTATTCCAGCTCATTTGACAAACACCAAACATGAATCAGGGGCAGTGGCTTGATCCAGAAGAAACCCCATGTCTCTGCTGCTTCAGCATGAGTCCCTGGAAGCAGCAAGAAACACCCTGAATACTCTGGGAATCTCTTTGGCGCTTTTCTTTCCACAAAGTCATGACAAGTTAAGATAAGCAAAGACCAGCAAAGCATTGCAAGGGAACTCAATGCAAAAGCATCTTCTCACTGTCTGTGGGGTTGTATTTATATTCTTCCTAATCCTCTCAAGCATCCACTTCAGCAAAACATGGTATTCCCTCTCACAAGATAGACTTCAAAAAAAGACTATGTGTCTTCCCATCAAAGCATCCACTAACATGTCTGCTTCAGCAAAACATTCTAAGACAGTTTCCAATAAATTGTCATATGAAACAATTGAGTCTCCAAGGAATCCAGAAGATTCTACTTCATATCCCGCTTTTAAGCCTAGATTGCATGCTCATCCTCTTTATAAAAAAAACAAAAAAAGGAAACAAAAAGTTCCAAGTACATCAGTAATCTGGAATGTCAGCACCGGGGAGGTAGAGACAGGAGGGTCTCTGGAGTGATGGCTCAGTGGTCAAGTGTGTTTGCTTCTCTTAGAGAGGACTCAAGTCCTATTACTAGCATCTCCAATGGCGCCTAAGGATCTCTTGCAACTGAAGCTTGCGGTGAGGTCATGCCTCTCCTCTGCCCTCTGGGGGTACTGAGCTCACATGCATTCATGTCCACTCCAACACACACACACACACACACACACACACACACACACACACACACACACACACAATTAATAAATTAAAAAGATCTATTGAAAGTGGACTTTCCCACCTGACAGAAGAACTGGTTGAAGTAGGTTCAAAACCTTGGTAAATCTGATAATTAAGAAAAGCAGGTGTTGTCAAGCTGCTAGTGTATGCTTTCTCCAGTTTCTTTTTGTAGGCACTTAGAGCTATGAGTTTTCCTCTTAGGACTGCTTTCATTGTGTCTCACAAGTTTTGGTATGATTGATTGTCTTCATTTTCTTTAAATTCTAAAAGTCTTTAATTTCTTTCTTTATTTCTTCCCTGACCAAGTTATCTTTGAGTAGAGCTTTGTTGAATTTCCACATGTATGTGGGCTTTCCATTGATTTTATCATTATTGAAGACCAGCCTTAGTCCATGGTGATCTGACAGGATGCATGGAATTATTTCAATTTTCTTGTATCTGTTGAGGCCTGTTTTGTGACCAATTATATGGTCAGTTTTGGAGAAAGTACCATGAAGTGCTGAGAAGAAGGTATATTCTTTTGTTTTTGGATGAAATGTTCTATAAATATCTGCTAAATACACTTGGTTTATAACTTCTCTTAGTTTTACTGTGTCTCTGTGTAGTTTCTGTTCCCATGATCTGTCCATTGCTGAGAGTGAGGTGTTGAAGTCTCCCACTATTATTGTGTGAAGTGCAATGTGTGCTTTGAGCTTTAGTAAAGTTTCTTTTATGAATGTGGGTGCCCTTGCATTTGGAGCGTAGATGTTCAGAATTGAGATTTCATCTTGGTTGATGTTTCCTTTGAGAAGTATTGAAGTGTCCATCCTTATCTTTCTTGATAACTTTTGGTTGAAAGTTGATTTTATTCAATACTAGAATCCTACTCCAGCTTGTTTTTTGGGACCATTTGCTTGTCAAGTTGTTTTCCAGTCTTTTATTCTGAGTCTTTTATTTTTAAATTTTTCTGTCTTTGTCACTGAATTGTGTTTCTTGTATGCAGGAAAATGCTGATCCTGTTTACATGTCGAGTTCATTAGTCTATGTCTTTTTATTGGGGAATTGAGTTCAATGATGTTAAGAGATATTGAGAAAATGTGTTTGTTGCTTACTGTTATTTTTGTTTTTAGAGGTGGAGTTATGTTTGTGTGACTATCTTCTATTGGTTTTGTTGGTGGAAGGCTTCTTTCTTGCTTTTTCTAGAGTATAATTTCCCTCCTTGTGTTGGAGGTTTCCCTCTATAAGTAATTTCAGGAAGGAGTCTACATTTTAGGAACAAGGAAGTAGACTTCAGACATAAAAATGACTTTGGGTTCGGACAGGGAAGTTGGCTCAGATATTTTGGTCATTTTGATAAGCCCTTACAAACATTGATCACCTGAGTGTTCACAGAATTTTGTTTATTGCCTTGCTTGTTCTTTGACTATTTGTGTTTATTGTCTTGCTTGTTCCTTGACTATTTGCATCTTTTTATTGCTAGTTCCTCAATCTAGAAATGACCTGAATACTTGCATGTAATTAAGATGGTATAAAAGCAAAAAGGAGGTAGGGGATGTGATAGGAGGTTTCTAGGGAGGGGAAATGGGGAAAGGGAATGGCATCTCAAATGTAAATAAATAAAATATCCAATGGAAAAAAAAAACAAAAGAAAAGCAGGTGTAACCCAGCTCCCAGGCTTACTGTACCAGTCCTGGGAGTCATAACTGTGACACTTCACTAGGAGGACCATAACTACCGGTCATGTAGGACATCACCTAAAGTCCTGCCCCATGCAAATAATGCATCCCTAATATTCAGACTGAGTCAATGGGAAGATTCTAACTCTGGATCCCACTCCACCCCAAAAATATATTTATAAGGAACTTGTGCACAAGGAATAATGTGCACAAATTATTTCACCAAGAATCATCTGAGGGTGCCTGCCTGTCTTACTGAGCTGAAACACTCCAGGGAAGAGTTTTCTCTCCTAAAGTGTTGTTCATCTTTGGATCCTGGCTCTGCCAAGCAGGCTGCCACAGCTGTTTGCTGCTGTGGCTACAGGATGCCTTTTGTGGTTTATTGTTTCATTGCAGCCACCTCCCACTATTCCCCTTGTGGCTCCAGCTAAGGTTTCTAACCACCTGCCACCACTAGCTCTGGGACTGCTGAGGTAGCAGAGATATGGATGGACACCTGACTGCCCCAGCTTACCCTGTAAGAATGTATCACTTTGGCCATTCCTGTCCAGCCAGAGCCCTACAGAACCTGTTTTCCTAGTCAGGGTAGAGATCCTCCCATTGCTTCTTGTCTCTCCTGAGCTACTGGCTAGCTATTATCTGCTATTCCAGTGTTACGGAACAAATGAAGATTGAAAAAAACTATTTTTTCTTAAAAGACAAAGTAGACAACAATTGAGGATGACACCCAACACTAACCTCTGACCTCTAATCTCATGCCAACACATGTACACAGATACAGTGCAATCTACACACACACACACATTTAGACACACAAAAGCATAAAAAATAAAGCTCCACAAAGCTTACAGAATATCTTAAGGATAATTTATTTTCATTGATATGGAGGGATCTCAAATTGATTACAATCAACTTATTTGAAGAAAAGAAACATTAACTCCATGAAAGTGTTACCATGACACATGACACAGAAACTTGGGTGCTTCAGAGACTTTAAAAACAATGTAGCCGTGTCTCAACTCAGGATCCTTAGCAAGAATCATATATACATGGGAGGTGATACAGAGAACTCTGTTCTTCACATCCTAGAAAACAAGCAGTGAGATAACACAGGATGGGACTGTTGGTAATGGGATCTTCTCTAATAGTGTTGCTGATTTAGGTTGTGTGGATGTTTGAGGGAGAACGTCCCCCTTAGATTCAGGAATTTAAAAATGTGATCCCCCATTGTGGTGCTGTTTGTGGATGTTATAGGCAGGTACAGCCTTTCTGGAAGAAGTATATCACTAGGGTAGACTTTAAGGTTTCACAGCTTTGCCTAACTTCCAGTTTGGTCTTCCTGCTTCCTGCTTGCAGTTGAAGCTGTGGTCCCTCACCTTCTTTCTCCTGCTGTCATGCCTTTCTGCCATGATGAATTCTTAAAGCTTTGGAACCATAAGCCAATGTAAACTCTATATAAGTTACTTATCATCATGTTGTTTTTATCACAGCAACTGAAAAGTCAGTCATACAAGCTGAGACCATCATATGTCATTAAAGTTCATGACCATGAATGCACAAGCCTGCATTTCTAGCACTCCTGAGGCTGGGGCAGGAAGAGCAAGTTCTAAGCAAAATCCTCCATCCCAAAACTAAATACAACAAATCAATGTGGAGATGGTTTGTAAGGGGAAGCATTCACATAGTACTGTCTATCAAACCCCTCAGGAAATCCCTCAGGGAACAAGCTGGCATCTTACCTTCATGATGTCCTTGTCAATGTCTAGAGATGGGACATAAACTCCAGGTTTTTCCATTTGAAACGTCATTTCCATGTCATCCATACTAAATGTTACATCTATTTAACAAAATGAATAATAGAAATTCATGAATCAAAACATTACTTTTAAAAGGTTTATTTAATATTTTATTTTATATATGGGCGTAGCTGGTCTTTGTGAGTTCTTTCTGCTGATCAAAGTGGGACCTTCCTTTTTAGATACCCTTTGATCCCTCAAACACCAGATGTGAGAGGAAAAAATGATAGAGGGGAAAGAGGGCAGCATTATTGTTATTCGACTTCCTGTTGGTTTGGGGATGTTTAGTTCCTTAGAGACAGTTTGATCTTCACTATCAAGACATATAAGTTTTTTTCTTTCATGTTTGCAAAGGAACTTGACAACAGCAAATAACAGCTACTAATAGCGACCACCACCCCACAACACTGCTGAATGCCTTAGTATTTATATTACCTGAAATTTTGCCCAAAATTCCCCAAGTGGACATATGAACAGAATGTATCTGCAGCTGAGAACTTCACGTCCCTGGTAGAGCAAGAAGTAAATTATAGTCAGATGCTACAATCTGAAGCAGCACCATATTCCCCACCTGGGATAAAAAATGAAAATATATTCTCACAATATTTCTGTGCTTGTCAAACAAAACAAATTTCTCACTATATATGGATATTTTTCTGTCATATATATCTGTACATACTTGTATCCAGTAACCTCAGAGTCCACAGAGGATCTCAGGTCCCCTGGAACTGGAGTTAAAAACAGTTATAGCTGCTATGCATTACGGGAACTGAACCCAGGTCCTCAATTTACTTCATGAATAAGCCATTTGTTTTAGCCCCCCACAGTAATTCATAAAATTCAACATTACAAGACAGTATAATAGAAAGAGACATTAATTTGATATTTACACACTGAAGAAAATATTACAAGACTTTGATTCTTATAACTAAACAACTGTTTCTATAAGAATATAAACATTGTAGGCACAACAAAATATCTGAGTTCATAACATACAATGGCCTGGAGCAGAGGGTTTGAGGCAGCATTTGTTGGCATTCCTGATGGGACAGCATGTGCAATGAATGCACATTGCAAGTATCTGGTGTTTGAAACCAACGCTACAGTGGAGTGGAACATACACATACTGCCAGGACAACTAGATTCACTTCTCTCTTGATTTTGAATTAATGTTTGTTCATTGTGTCTCCAGAATATTATTGCCATATTTTCCTCAAGTCCTACATTCAATCTGATAACCTCCCATGAGGTCTCAACTCACAATACAGGAATCTGTAAGCTAGATGAAGAGGCCACCTCCAGAATAAAGGACAATATTTGCAAAACATGTTTATGAGCTTAATGTCCAGAAGATATATAAGAATTCTTAAATCTTAGCAAGACAGATAGTATAATTAGAAATCGTGTGTGTGTGTGTGTGTGTGTGTGTGTGTGTACCTGAGTGTGCTTATACAAAAGCACTTGGGCACTTGCTTGTGTGCACCTGGGAAGACAAAAGACTTAGTTGTCTCTAGGTGGCACTGAACCAGGCATTAACTAGGAAGATATCTCTGAGTTCAAGACTACCCTGGCCTCCATAGCAAAATCCAAGACAAGCAGAACAGTTACACAGGACCCTGTCTCAAAAACAAACAAACAAACAAAAAAAATGTGTATTGATTTGCAGAAGACCCAAGTTCCAGGACTAAAGTGTGGTGACTCACAATCACCTGTAACTCCAAATGTGGTGGTACAACTATTGCTTCTAGCTGGTGGGAGAACCTGTACACAAGACACTCACATAGATAAATACACATAGATTAATTTTCATAATTTTCTCTGTGTGTATTTGTGTGTCAGTGTTGCTCACATGTTTGTGTGTGCACTACCTGTGTACCTGTTCCCTGAAGATTCAAGAAGAGGTCGCTGAATCCTCTGAAGCTGAAGGTACAGACAGTTGGAAGCTTACCCTGTATACTGGAAACCCAACCTGGGTTCTCTACAAGAGCAACTAATGTTTGTGACCAGTTGTTCAGCCATCTCTCCAGCCTCAGAAAACAAAACAAAAAAACAAAACAAAAACAAAATTTGTGGTGATCAATTCCTTTCATCAAACATTCTGGAGACAGTGAGGGAGGGAAGTCTCTGTAAATTCAAGGTCATCCTAGTCTATGTATCAACCTCTTGTTCAATCAGGGCAGGACAGAGAGACTCTGTCTCAAAATAAGCAAATAGAGTTGGAGAATAGCTCAGCAGTTACAAGCAATGACTACTTTTCTCAGCACCCACATGCTGGCTCACAACACTATAGCTACAATTGCAGAAGATCAAATGCCCTCCTCTGACTTCTTTGTGCACTGCATGTACATGGTGGACAAATATACATATGTGCCAAGCCTAGCGTTGTCCTGGTGGAGACAAAGTGATGGGACATGAGGATATGGCAAGTCTCAGCAAAATAGTAAATACTAGGACCTTCAGGATAGCCCTTAATGCTGTAGTAAAGAACTAAATGCATGTGTTTGAAAATATATACTATTTCAACTATACAAAAAAATAACCATGCAATATGAATTGCGTGAGGGGCTTCACGAACGTAAAGGAACAAAGCCAGCTACACTAAAATCCAGCTTTTCAGAAAGATACAAAGACAGGCAGAAACAAGTGCAGGCCAATACCTGAGTTCAAAGTCAGTCTGAGACACAGTGAGTCCAGGCCCAGGTGTGGTAGAAATCTTAATTTCAGGACAATGCCCTACCCAACTATCTTATTATAGTCTGCGCTTAATAAAGGCAGACAGATCTCTGAATTCCTTTGCAATGCTAAGAAAAATTTGTGCTTGCTGTCTCCTAAGAATCAAAGGACTGGGGTCGTGGGATGCTGATTCACAAGATAATCAAAAGGAAACCAGGAGTAAATGACTGGATTGATAGGTAAAATAAAAGACTGGGCCTGTGTTCTTCAGGAGATGAGCTATCTAGAGAATTTTTTTAGGAAAGAGAGAACTGCTTGGAGAATTAACACACACACACACACACACACACACACACACACACACACAATCAAGGAGGACATGGACAGAGAGCTCTCTTAGAATAGCAAGCAAGCAAGCAGAATATAGACATAAAAATCTCTAGAGAGAAAACAGAACACAGAGAGACAGACTGAAAAAGCTTGATCAAAAAGAACACAGGTCATCTGCTTGGATCCATGATTTGACCTTGAGTCATTATTTTGCCACTCCCAGACATCTCTTCTTTCAGAAACCTCTCTATGCTGAGGCTGGTCCTTAGCACATATAGGCAAAATGCTCATATGGAGAAAATATGAAATCTGAAAAAAATAAAAATAAAAAAATAAAAGTATAAGAAAGGAAATGGGAAAGGATGAAAAGACATGTCTGTAAGAAGATAGGAAATGGCCAACAGCAACATTGCTCTTTACTAAAATGCAATAAAGTAGCAAGTTCTGATTCATATCAAGACAGACTTCAAGAACAAGGATAAATAGGAACACTTGTGCCCTATTGGTGGAAATAAAACAATAAAAAACCGTGTCAAAAACTAGAGCAGTGACATAAATGAATGTAGCTATCAAATGTCCAAGCAATTCCACTCCTGCCTTTAGACCAAAGTCAATACAGAGCCAGACAAAACTCTACAAAAAAGTTTGCAGTAACATTGTTAGTAATGGCAAAAGGTAAAAACAAACCAAATATCTGTTAATGGATAAATAATCTGTGCTATATTAGCATAATGGAACACTATTCCCCTATAAATAGTATGCTGAAACATGCTACAACCAGGATGAACCTCAAAGCATGTTCCAAAAAACTACCCTCCACAGAAGACATAAATTATGGGTTACCTTTACATGTTATATACAGAGTAAGACATTATACAAGAATAGAAAATATCCTGGAGGTTTTCCGAAGTGAGGAGGAGAAAGGAAAAATAATGACATAACCGATAGGGAGGGTTTCCTGAGTGTTGACAAGTTCTGAAACTACAGAGGGGATAAGATTCTCTCAGCTTGTGTACAGGCTCAAAACCCCTGACTTGAGCACTGAAAATGGTAAACCTGATTTTATATGAATTTCACCTCAACACTAACAGATTACAGAACCCTTCTTGCTAAGCTCTACACAGCAGTTACTAACAAGCTTCAGAAGGACATGTTGGGCTGGTAAATAAATTATCCCTGCTAATAGAAGGCTTGTCCAGCATGGAATAAGTCCTGCATAGGATCTCAGGATGGTATAACTTTTCAATGGTTGCACACATATGGTCCTAGGATAGGGAAAATCAGAAGGATTAGAAGTTTAAAGTTTTGCTCGGCTACTGCATAAATTTAAAACACACACACACACACACACACACACACACACACACACACACACACACACACACACACAAACCAAATGAGGGAGATGCAGTGACAGGAATCTGTACTGTTATCACTCAGAAGACTGAAGCAAGATGATTTGCTGGACCATGACGTGGTACATGAAGTGCCTGAGGCACACACAGGAAAAGGCTAAAAATGACAAACAAAATCCCCTGGGTTTTGCATCCTGATAGAGTGAACTGTGATGCTTTACAAACAGCTAGAGCTTAAAGAGCCTGCACACCAAACAGAGGACAATTGCTGTTACATGAGTCACTGCCTAACAAAATGTGAACTTCCTACCTCTCCTCTGTCTGCTCAAACACAAACACAAAGTACATAATGAAGCAAGGCAAGGTAGCTGCTTTTAACTGCAGTACAAGTGCCCCACTCCTTGCTGGGGTGCAATTCTCACAGAATCAGCCTGCTGTGTTCCTGTCCACAGTGTCTATTCTTCATTAGAACTATTATGTCAGTCCTGGTCTAGCAAACTTTTTTACCCTTGTACCAGGAGCTGGTCATTTCCAACACAAAACAATTTTTTGAGCAACAAGTTTAGTGCTGGAGGGGGCAGCATCTATCTCACATCTTCTATGAGCCTGGCCCTTGTAACCTGGGATCTGAAGCAGTCTTGCAAGACATGTCCATATTAACGGACTCCCATTCCTGTATATTGTTCTCTATAACCCACCTTAAAAGTCAAATCAATTGTTTTTGTCAGCACTCACACACATAGCTGAGTCTAGTGATCAGTTCCCAGTCAGCTCATCAAAGACTTATCTATGTGAGGATTGAAGGCTGTCTGTCTTTCTTCCTGTTGTGTCTGGAGGGGGTTGATTGTTGTTATGTTTATTTGTTAGTTTGTCTGATTGATTCATTTTAGGTTGGGTATCACTCAAGATTATTCAGGGATTTACTACAATCTCACTACTGATCAGATAATCAAATCTCCCTTTGAACTTGCTGCCATCTAACTTCCTGGGCCACCCCAGCCCTGTAGTTACAGGTGTGAGACAATGCTCTTGGCTTGCTTCCTTCTTCAGGGAACATTTTCTTCAGTGGCTTCCAGGACACTGAACTCTCCTGACCTCACTCCACCCCTCAGGATGTTCTCTCACTGTCTCTGCTTGGCTGATTTCTGGTTGGTTACTCCACCTCCAGGAACTGAGGTGTCCCTACTCTGGCATAGCCACTCCTGGGGTGACTTTATCCTATAACACGGCAGGACATTAAATTAGCAAAAGTCCCAGCACTCTGAACTAAAGTCCTTACCTTTGCAAATAATTCTGTATCACCTCTCAGTTGTTTGAAAACAGTATCAGATTTACAGAATCCAAAACTTGGTGTGCCTCACATATCCTCACATATAAGTAATCTCAACCCTCAAGAAGTGGGACACAGGATCCTTAATTCAAGTCAGCATGGACTCCTGACTGAGCACTGGAAGCTATATATAACCCTGCAACTTGGAAAGCAGTAAAATCAGGAGTTCAAGGTTACCTCTGGGATCCTGGTCTTGTGGCTCCTGTAATCCCAATAGTCACAAGGTGTTAGCAAAAGGATCACTGGGATTTGAGGCTAGCCTGGACTACATAGTGAGTACCAACACAGCCTTGGCTACACAGTGAGGGAGATTCTGTCTTAACATAAAATAACAAGAAAAGAAAAATGAAATAGAGATAAAGGAAAATGAAAAGGTTATCCTTGGCTACACATCAAGATGAAGGAAAACATGTGCTACATTAGACAATATCTCAAAAAATCAAAATTACCAGTCCTAGTTCTCATGATTTTAATCCCAGTACTTAAGATGCAGAGGAAAGAGGACCAGGTGTTTACATGGAAAATTGTGGATTACTATGGGCTATGAGATTAAAGAAGGAAGTAAGCAAGGTTTGGATGGGACTTCTGCTGGCAAGCATAAGGACCTGAATTCAATCCCAAGATTCATATAGGGGAAGAAAAGGAATGTATCCTAAAAATTGTTGTCAGATCTCTAGATGTTCTGTCCTACACACACACACAGACACACACACACACACACACACACACACACAAGCATACACAAACTTGAAAGCCCAAATTAACAAAATCAATAACAAAACAACAACAAAGAACCTTAATTTAAGTAGAAACCAATACTGAATCCAGTTTGAGATTGTGTGTCATAGTGTCTGGCAATGTCTTCAGGTTGGCCTGGAATGAACTCAGGATCTTCCTTCTTCTCCCTCCCCAGTGTTGGGATGACTGACTTGTGACAATTGTTTTTGTTTCATAGAATGATCTCTCTCTCTCTCTCTCTCTGTCTCTCTCTCTCTCTCTCTCTCTCTCTCTCTCTCTCTTCTCTCTCTCTCTGTGTTTATCTCTCTCCTCACTGCTTTCCTCTCTCTCCTACTCCCCTCTTTCTCCCTCCCTCCCTCTCACACTCTCTCTGTTACTCCCTCCAACCCCACACTTTGTCCCTCTCTTCCTTCCCCTCTCCCCCCTCTCATACACACACACACCAAGTACTCCTCAGATTTGCTCACCCTCCAAATTACCCATCTTTGTAAAAAAGAATTTTACTTTCTATTTGTCCAAGCCCACAACTGTGGTGCCACCTCTGCCTCCTTTGTCTCTCATGCCATATCTAAATCTGTGATGTTACCCTCAAATATGTCAAAGTTCCACCACTTCTCCACACTTCATGGTACCTCACAGCTGTTAATATAACTGCTACACTGGTCTGGACAGTTATATGCCTGGCTTACGACTTTTTCTTCTACTATTTCTTTGACCTGATATCCATATGGCATCTTCCCTCATTCACCTCAACTCTGCTCAGTTGTCACTCTTGGTGAACTCTCATGATTTTAATCCCAGTATTTTGATCCCATGGGAATCACTGTCACACTATAATGACAGCTCTGGATCACAGGCATCTCTGGTGTTTAATATCTGCAGTTGCCCCTATCAGCTCCTGTGACATCTAGAACTTATTCTCAACAAAGCAATTAAAACAAAAAAGGACACTAGTGGAACAAGACACACAGGTTCTCATGCCTTTAATCATAATGCCTGATCCCATAGGGTCTCTCTCCTTCCTTTCTACTGTCTATGGACCTTACTTGGCCTGATCCCTCTTGACTTTATCACAAGACAAAGAAACAACCGACTAGCTACAGGATGACACCAGAGAATATCAGAACAGACCACTAAGCTCAAGCTTACACTAGGAATCTTTTAAAGAAGATTTTCCAAGAAAATGAAGCTTTACAGCTAATAAATCCAGTCCTATCAAGGTCCTCATGTTGTTTCTGTTGATAAGCAGCCTACAATCCTTGTAATCTTTACGACTCTGTTCCTCAATCCCTTTCTCTCTAATGACAGCCACAGCTTTTGTTTCAGTAATCACTTGAAGGGTCTGCATGACCATCTAGTGTCACAAATAGAAACAGTCACTCATTTCATTTTAAATTTTAGCTAAATACATATTATTATTTATTGGTCTCCCCATGTAGCTCTGGGTGATCTGGATCTTGCTATGTAGATAAGTCAGGTTTCAAATGTGCAGACATCTTCCTTCTTTGCCACCTGTTTGTTGGGGAAATTACTTCCATAAACTAGTTCTCAGGTTCTATCTGCCACAATGGGCTCAGAATAATTCTCTACATATGTAAAGTAGGCACATTCTGCTACCCATTTCCTCACAAGTTCCTACTCCAATTCCAAGTCCTTACAATCAAAATCCCCAGCATATGTGTCTACACTCAATTTCTTTTCTCCCTCTGCTCCTGCTACACTGATCTCAACACTTATATGCCAAGCTCTGGGCCATTGCATCTGTTGTTCTTTTGACTACATCCATATGGTCTCTTCCCTCACCCACTTCAGCTCTATTCATGACTCAGTTGTTACTCTGGGTGAACTCTGTCTTAATTGACTACAAGCACAAGCTCACACTTCAGGTTCTATCTTCTTAAAGGTGTCATGTCTGTCTCATGCACACATCACAGTTTGAAATGTTGCCAGGGTCCCATCACGAAATTCACGTATTGAGGTGGGGTGCAGCAAAAGAAGAAGCTGATTCCTCCCTCAATATATACTCTCTTGTTATTCTGGAGCCAAAAACTGATTGTTTCTGTCAATTGACTCCAACTGATAGCAGTAGGGGATTAAGAAAAGAAACTTAGTTACTTGGACTTTTTACTCCTTACTTGCCTTTTCATGAGCCAGAGAGAAAGAAAATGTCAAACACACACACACACACACACACACACACACACACACACACACACACACTTGGTAGATGGAGCATAGACACAACAGCCATGCTTTATTTTTTGCTCTCAGTATTCTTATAGATTCCTAGACATAATTGCATTATAAAATTACATCACAGATAAAATGGTACACAAGAGTTATATATAAGCTCCTCATAATTTCCAAGCAACAGTTCCATATGGCCTTGTTTTATCATAGTGCAAACCTGAGGCCTCATTCTTGGACCTGACTTGGAATGAATGCTTTTCCTTGGTCACAGATCTGTGTCAAGCCTATTTCTCTTCTTAGTGCAATTTATGAAAGCTCAGTGTATTCCTCATAGCACAGCTTTTGTTTACTTTCTATGAGAGGGGGTACATTCTTTTCTTGATTTTAATTTATCATATCTTGCTGGCTAAATAACTAAAATCATTTCTTTAAAATTCATCCTAAAATTATTTTACTCAAATCAGGATTTCTACAGTCATTAATATATCTAAATAGCAACATTATATATAAGTGCATCTTCACATTGATCATCAGGAAATTTGCAAAATAAAGTGGACTGATGATTAGGAAACATCAGGCTCTGTAATAGTGGCAGGAATGGCTTATAGGCATCAAGAAGCAATCCTGGGATGAAGTCCCTGGGGTCCTTGGCTCACAGAGCAAAACTCAAAGCCCTGCAAAATGGTGGGCCATCTCCAGAAAACTCACTTGCTTGCATAACCTTTCCTAAATAGTTTCTGTCTACACATTTCCCTTTTTTCTTTATATTGTGTTTCCCCACTGGAAAGCAAGTTATAGAAGTGTGAAGAATTCTGTCCACTTCAAGATCAGGTGTAGTGAGTGCTGTGAGGTAACTGTGTGAAGGAATGAACTCCTGAGTGTGCTGCACAACCCTTCAGTGACAAGCTGGCCTGACTGTGAGCTGCTGCAGGCTGAGGCCACCTCTGCTAGGATTTTAACAAATACAGCACAAAGCCCAGTAGTGCGCAGTTCTGCCTGAGAGCTCACTAAAGACACAGGAGTGCCTTCCCTCGAATGCAGATCAGTTCCCGATTCCCAAATACTTGTCCTTAAAGCTCCTGCTTTGCAGATGTGAACCCAGGTGGGAATGGCAAAGGGTCACCTGTCCTGTGTCCATCTACTGATCACTTACCTTGTCTGGACAAGCACATGAGGAGTAGTTGGAGAGATTCTGGCTGTAGGTCTCACTCCTTACTGACCTGGCATCACAACAGCAGAACAGAAGACAGACAGTCAGGATCCACCAGGATCCAGATAGCACCATCTTAGCTCAGTAAAAACAATAAGTGCTTGCATCTCTGATTGCCAATCTGGGTGTCTTATAGTGACTCAGCTGACCACGCCCCTAGGTGGTGATGCATACTAGTCATTCCCCACAGCAAAACCATTGCTGACTTTTGTTTATTCATCCATTGTCTTAAACCAGAAAATGCTCTTTCAGCCTGTAACTGATCTGCAATGCTCCCATTTTATACATTGTAACAGGACATTGTAATGACAATGTTAGTGTCTTGAAAGAATTGAACACTGGTTCCTCTCTCAGTTCTGTCTTAGGAGAGAACTGTATCTTTTTTGAGAACTGTGTCACAGTTGGAATGGTTTTTATTCTATTAGTTTGTACCCCTCCAAATGGAAGAAATAAAATTCTGACCCTGGATGCCTGACCCTTTTATCATAGTTATCCATATCGTAATAGCAGCTGCACTGGCATCATTTGAAATCTCATTAAAAACAGCTCCTGACAATCATGTGTCCCTCATTCCTCTGCACACACATACACAGATTCTAGAAACCTCAGATGACCAGGAGGTGACTAGATGGTCCCTAGTGTGAAGCATTACTTCAACATCTCTCTCTCTCTCTCTCTCTCTCTCTCTCTCTCTCTCTCTCTCTCTCTCCTAGTTCTCTCTCACTTTGTGTTTTATGCCTTTCTTTCTGTCATGTTCGATGGCCTGAAAGTGATGAACAGAAGGATAAACCACAAACTTACAAAGACTCATCTGAACCAGCCTCCTGTGAGTTTGGATCAGCACTACACTAGCTTTTCATTTGACACTATAAAATACCTCATAGTTTGTCCACTACTCAACTAATACCTGGGCAGTTGTCTTTAACCTTACTCTGAATCAATGTATTCTCCCCAGTTTCTTTGCCCTCTGACTTGAAACCCACTGTGGTAACCAAGATGTTTAAATACACTTCACCAGCTGGACTATCCAGAACACCTCCAAGGACTGGGTAGCTCTCCTTGTCTGTCTCATGGATCTCTCACATGCTGAATGTTTCTTCTCAGTCTTACAACAAGCTCTTTACTTAGGCAAATTGCTCACAGTCTTCTGACTGCTGGTCTGTCTGTTGACCCAAATTTAAACTTCCAGAGCTTTTCATACTCTCCAGTATATTCTCTGAAATGAAATTCCACCTAACCCACTTCTTCCCAGCACATGTTGCCTCTGACCTCCACATAAACCTTGAACTTACACCAATTTTTATTCCATGTTCTTTCTGCAGCCCAGATCTGCAGGCTCTTTCCCTCTAACAGCTCATTCACTCTACTCTATCTTTCTCATCCCTACCCACTTCACAGCTGTCACATACATACAACCTCTCAACAGCTGTCTGGAATCCACTCCACTTCTCCTCTTGTACTCTCTCTGCCCAGACTGTCCTCTTCTCTCAATTTCTACTTTGCATCTCATCCTGATTTTAAGGCCTGTCCTGCAAAACCTTTATGAAAAAAAGTGAGTGTACAGGTGCACACCTTCAATCTCCCCACTTTGGAGGCAGAAGTAGGTAGATCTCTGAGTTCTAGGTCATCATGGTCTACATAGTGAGTTCAGGATCAGGCAGGGTTACACTGAATAACCCTGTCTCAAAACAAAACAAGTGAACAAAAAAGTTAGTGCTTGGGGTATAGCTGAATGCTATACAGCTTGCCTAGCATGGATGAGATCCTGGTTTCAATTTCCAACCCTAAATCCGGTTATAAGGATGCAATACCATCTTGTGGCCTGTGATGGTACCAGACATAACTGTTGTACACTATATATATATATATGCAAAACACTCCTACATATAAAAGTAAACAAATGTTTATAACGAAACAGCAACATTATCCACAGTGAAAACACCTTAACATTTAAACAAATCTTTAGAACAAACAACATTAAAACAACAACAATAAGGCTTGGCATGGTGTGTGGTTCCATATTTCCAAGGAGGTTTACACCAAAGCAATAAGACTCAGCCTCTTGAATTTTTGCTTATTAGTAATCGCTTCTGTCTTCTTCTTTTTTTTCTCTATTTGAAATATACAAACATCACATGCAATACTTGAAGTTGAACTACTGATTTCTCATTGAAGATATTCATCTTATTTTTAGCAGCTCAGGATATTTTCCCCTCTTCACACTGCTAGACACAAAGCTAAGTTACAGCTGAATGTGAATTTATGGTGGCATGCCTCTATATAGTTATGGCCCCACTTCAGCATGTGCTTTCATGGCTTACAACACTCCAGTCATGTGGCACGGAACTTCCCCAATTCCTTCAGATCTGAGAAAGTTAATCCCTGTTTCCAAACAGAAGGCTCTTCCCTTGCATGTAACCATTATGGACATCTGTGGCCATAATGCTTTAGTTTTCCTTATAATGCCCAGCTGAAGGTTAATGTGTTCTTCCTCTCCATGGAACCTGTAGTATCTTTAGAATCAGGATGATGATAGAAGCCATGCAGAAGTGGGAGAAGAGCAATCTTGCAGAAAAACTAAAGGAATCTTGTGGGATTTTATGGTGTGCTCATGAGACAGCATGAGTTTCTTTCCTTTTGATAATCTCACTGTTGGAGAATAAACACAGCCACATTTTAAAGTTAAAGTTGCAACACTCTTTCATTAAATACTTGGCAGGTCAACCTCTCAGCACCCACATAACTGCTAGAAGTCATGATTTGCATGGGTTTTTAAAGGCAAAGAACATCATTCATCTCATTTCCATCAACTCCAAACAAAGGTAAGCATATACCCTCAACTATTTCCTTCATTCTACCCTGTTTCCTGTTCACATGACTCCCACCCACATGTGGTCAAGCCCTACAATGCAGTTGGTTCAAAGAAGAAAGAATAAATGGGAAGTTGTTATTAACTTCAAATAGAACTCTTAGCCTGCAAGATATATTTTTACTGCGTTGGTATCTTCCTTCTTTCCTTCCTCTTTTCCTCCTTCCTTCCCTCCCCAACTACCTTCCTTCTTTTCTTCCTTCTTATTTTCTTTCCTTCCTGAAACAGCATCTTGTAAGTAGTTAGGCCCTGAACTTTTCAATTTCTTCCTTCCTTCTTTAGAGTGCTTCCATTACAGGTATGTAGCACAATGACTGGCCAGAATATTTTTGTTTTAAACAGATTAATTCTATTTTATTTCATATTATGAGTTTTATGGCATGTAAGTCTGTACATAACATATAAATATGCTACCCAAGGATGCCAGAAGATGGCACAGGTTCTCTTTGAACCTCGGGAACTGACAGTTATGAACTCCTGCTGGGAATTGAACCTGTGTATTCAGATAGTACAGTCGTCCTTTCAGCCAGTGAGCCCTCTCTTCAGCTTTAAGTTAATTCTTGAAGTTTTAAATGATTTATTGAATAATGTCCTAGAAGAACTATGTTCATATGAGTATAGGTTCATGTTCAGAGCAAAAAAAAAAAAAAAAGGGCCTCATATCTTAAGGAGCTCAAGTTTCAGGCAGTTGTGAGTGTTTTGGTCTGAACTCAATTTCAAGAGGAGACTATTATGTGTCCTGAACTGCTCAACCAACTCTCCAGCCCTTAAAATTAATTTTCAATCAATCAATTTAGGTGTTTGTTTATTTATTTATTGCATGTGTACATGTGTGTTCATACCATGCTGTGCTGTGCTCCTCTGAATCTTTGTATACCTGGAGAAATCAGAGTAGGCTGTCAGTTCTACATGTCATATTGGAGTGCATCAACCATGGACCACCAAACCACAGAATTATGGGATATTCCTCCTCTAAGTCAGAATATAAAATCTTTGTAGAATATGAATCGAGAGAGCCTGAAGAATTTGGTTCAGTCAGGGAATTGCTTTCATGCAAGCATGAGGAACTGAGCCTCAATTGCATTCTCTCTATTGAAAGAAGGAAAGAAAGAAAGAAAAAAGAAGGAAGGAAGACAATTTCTTTTCATGAAAGGAAGGAAGAAAGGAAAGAGGGAAAAGAAGGAAGGAAGGCAGGAAGAAGGAAGAGAAAAATATAGATACCAGCAGTAAGCTGCAAATATCAAGTACCAAGTACTGTGAAATAGAAACAGGAGAGTCTCAGTCTGGACAACCGAGCAGTCTAGCTCCATAGTTATATACAAGTTGATAAAAAGAGTTTTCTTATCATCATCTCCACCACCATCACCACCAGCACTACCACCACCACCATCAAATATGTGTAGTCCAGAAGGCAAAATACTAAGTAAATACACATAGTTTAGTATTTTCAAGTGTCTGGGTGCTGGTAGCACAAGTCCCAGTACTCTAGATATAGATATCTGTGTGTTAAGGCTAGCCTAGTCTACAGAGAGAGGGAATTCCAGGACATCCCGGCCTACACTAGGAAACCCGATTTCAATGAAACATGAGGTTTTTTTTTTTTTTTTTTTAATTTTAAGTAAAGTAGAGAATTGAAGAAATAGTGCAGTGGTTAAGAATGTTAACGCTCTTGCAGAGGACTCAAATTCATCTCCACCTTACCACAATCAGTAAATAGGTGGCCACTGTACTCACCTATGGGAATGTGCCCCACAAACACACACACACACACACACACAAACACACACACACACACACAAACACACACACACACACACACACAGAGAGAGAGAGAGAGAGAGAGAGAGAGAGAGAGAGAGAGAGAGAGAGAGAGAGAGAGACTAAATTTAAAAATTATTCTTTTTCAAGAAGATAAGTAGAGAGAAATTGAGGAAGGCATCCAGCATTGAAATCCTGACCTCCACATTCAAGCTGACATGTGCACCTATGAAGACAAATATGTTCACACAGAGATATACACAAATACTAGAATATAAGAAATTAAGTTCCACAAAGATTCTTACAGGCACAACTTGAATATGATTTCTTTTCATTGATATGGGAGGATCTCCAAATAATTACAGCTGATTTATTTGCATAGAAGAAACAATTCCTTGTGTTACCACATACTAGGAGGATACTTACAGGAACTGGAATCCATCTGAGGATGTGTCAGAAATATAACCTTGCCTCAACTTCGGACCTTTAGAATCTGACACACTTGGGAACTGACTTGAGCCAAATGTGACAACAGAATTCTAAACACAGTGGACAAACATTAATGCAAAATCAAGGGTGAAGTGGATAGAGTTGTTCTGCAGTGTGTGCATCTCCCACTGTGCAGGAGCCTTGGTTCTGAACACCAAACTCTGGCACTTGGTGTTGTAAATGCTGTCCCATCAGGAACACCAGCAAATGTTGCCTTGGACACTCTTCTTAGACTCAGGCCACTGTATGTTATAAACTCCATCCAGCTCTTTGTGTGTGTGCATGTGTGCGTGTGTGTGTATGTGTGAGTGTGCCTACAGTTTTTATGTTCTTATAGAAACAGTGCATTAGCTGTAAAATCAAAGACTTTTAATATTACTTCAGTATATAAATGCCAAATTAAATCTATTTCTATTATACTGTCTTGAGATGTTGAATTTTAGAAATTGTTGTTGGCAGGCCTTGATTGATATCTTGATGATCAAGAGAACAGAAGACCTAGGTTCAGCTCCCATAACTACATGGCAGTTTACAACTGGTTGTAACTCCAGTTCGATAGGACCCAAGATCCTCTTCTGTACTCTATGGTTATTGCACACAGTGGTTCACAGACAAACATATGGAAAAACATATGTAATGAGAATATTGGTTTCTTTGAAAACATAGAGGTATTATGGGACTATGTTTCATTTTAATCCCAGGTGTAGGACATGGGCTGGTTGAGATTGTTCACAGCAGCTGATTATGATTTGCCTCCTCCTCTAGTAGGGGAGTAATTATAAGCTGCAGATAGTTTCTGCAATTGTGTGACATTTGGCATTCTGGGCTTTTTGACAGGCTATATAAATGCTAGAGCCCTGACAGACAGGGTGTGTTATTACTTGCTGTTGGTCTCATTGATATGCAAAGAGAAACAAAAACAAAAATAAATTAGACATTTTGATGGTAAAGATCAAACTGTCTCCAAGGAACTCAGCACTCCTAAAGTAGCAGGAGTTAGTCTATGAATAAATACACCCTATTTCCCATCTATACTTTTTCCCTCTCATATCTAGTGTTAGGTGTTGAAATGGTGGACAAAAGATGGAAGAAGAAAGAACCCAGATAGTAGCCAAAGATCAGCTACATCCATAACCAAAATAAAATATTAAATAAATGTTTTAAAATTAATGTTCTGATCCATGATTTTCCATCATTGATTTCTTTGGCTAGGAGAAACATTAAGTGTGAATGACATTGAAATGATATTTCAAATGAATTAACCTGGAATTTATGTCTCACCTGTAGAGATGGAGAAGGATGCCATAGAGCTAAGATGCAGCTCATTCTCTGAGGGATTTGATAGACAGTGCTATGTGAATGCTTCCCCTTATAAGCCATATCTCCAAAACCATGTCTCCAGTCTCAAATATAATTGTTATTATATCTGTTTATTTATACAATATATATATGTATGTATGTATGTATGTATGTATGTATGTATGTATGTGTTCACACTTGTTCTTGGTTTGTTTGTGAAGGTCAGAGGACAATTTAGCTAAGTCAGTTCTATATTTCTTATATATGTTACACACAGACTAAACTCAGCTTGCCAGTCTCCAGAGGGTGCTTTTACCTGGTGTAACATCTCCCCACCTCTGATGATATTCTTAACTGAACCACTCTGTCCATTTATGGAAGAGTCAGGATACAATCAAGACCAGGGAGAAGGCTTTTTAAGCTCTAGTTATTTGTAAAGTGTCACAGGTCACTCTGTCAGGATATGAAAACCAGAGGATTTTGTTTTTCATTTTAAGCATTTGCTTGTGTGTGCCTCAGGCACTTCATGTACCTCATCCTGGTCCTACCAATTCTCCTGCTTCAGTTCCCAGTGATTACATTACAGATTTGCGTCACTACCCCTGGCTCCTCTTTTGGTTTTTGTTTGTTTTAAATGTTCTAAGCAGTCAGGAACAACCTTGAGCTTCTAATCCTCCTCTCTCTGCCTTCCAAAGTTCTGGGTTCCTATGTGTAGAACCCTTGTCTAGTTTATACAGTCCTGAGGTCCTACCCAGGGCCTGGTGCATGCTGGGCAAAGACTCCATCAATAGGGCTACTTCTCTAGCTCCTCATCCCCTTCTGAAGCTTGTTAGTACCTGACAGACAGAGCTTGGTAAGAAGTGTTCTTTCCTCTGTTACTGTTGAGGTGAAATTCATGTAACATTAGGTTGACTGTTTCTGTGCATAATTCTCTGGTGTTGAGCTTGTGCACAAACTGAGGTACCTGCAACTCCTCTCTAGTTTCAAAACTGTTCAGGACCCAGGAAACCCTCCATTTGGGTTATTGTTTCATTCCCCTGTGTCACTCCTGATAACCTCCAGCCTATTTCTATGCTTGTGGGGTGTCTTATTCTGTCCATTAAAAATACATTGTATAGCATAACTAATGTGTCTTGTGGAGGGTTATTTCATGGAACTTGCTTTGAGGTTCATCCAGGTATCAGCACTTTAGTCCAATTTATGGGTGAATATTGTTCCATTGTATGAATATATCACAGGTTATTTATCTAGTAATGGACATTTGCTTTTTTTAACCTTTTGATATTACCAACAACACTACCGCAAAAATTTGTGAAATGTTTTATCTGGATGTGTATTTTCAATTGTTTAGGGGGCAGGGTACAAATGTATGAGTGAAGTTTCTGGGCCATTTGATAGTTAGATGCATATTTTTGGCACTGCCAGACTTTTCCACCAATAGGGCAGAAATGTTTCTATTTCTCCATGTCCTTGAAATTGTCTATGTCTGAGCCAGAACTACGTCGCTTTACTTTGTATAAAGAACAATGGTGCTGTTGGCCATTTCCTATCTTCTCAGTCACGTGTCTTTTCATCCTTTCCCATATAATTTTATTCATTTATTTTGATGTTTTTTGAGATTCATTTCTTTCTTATTTGTCTGTAAGCATGCTTTGCCTTCATGTACATCTGTGAACCATGTGCCCACATAAGGCCAAGGTGGGTGTTTGACTCCCTGGAACTGTAGTTACACAGAGTTGTGGGGACCATGTGGGTGCTGAGAAGAGCAGTTACTGCTTTTAACTGTGGATATATTTCTCCAATCCTATTTATTTATTTTGAGACAAGTTCCCAATGTCTAGCCCTGATTGGACTGGAACTCTATATGTAGATCTGGTTGGCTTTGAATTACAAAGACCTTCCTACCTCTCTCTCTGTCTCCAGAATGTTGGAAGAAAGGAATCTATGAATACACAAGATTGAATTCTTTTATTTCTTTTACTGAGCTGGAGAGATGGCTGAGTGATTATGAGCATTAGATACAGTTGCAAAGAATGCAGCTTAGGTTTGCAGCTCCCACAGTCATCTCACAACTGCTGTACCTTCAGTTCAGAGATTCGATGCCCTTTCCTTGACTTCAGGTAGCAGGCACATAGGTAGTGCACACATATTCATACAGGGAACATACACATGACATGAAAAAAACTTTAATAATATATATATATATATGTACATATGTTTGTGAGAATGTCTGGTGTGCAGGTACCCACAGAGGTGAGAAGAAATAGCTGGACCCTCAGAGTTACAGGTGGTTTTGAGTGACCAAATCTTAGTGCTTTAGACTTGGGTCTTCTGCAAAATCAAATCAATACACACTCTTTTTTGTCTATCAATTTGTTTGTTTGAGACAGATTTTCTCTGTGTAACAGTCCTATTTGTTCTGGAACTCAATTTGTAGACCAGGCCTGCCTTGAGTCACAGATATTCGTCTGTCAGGGGCATGTACCATGCTGTCCAGATGCAATATACATTCTTAACCACTTAAAGAATCTTCAGTCTTCCCACACAAGGGCAATACACACACACATATTTCCAAATTAGACTAATTGTTTGCTAAGTTGTAAGAATTTTTTATATCATCTGGATATTAACCTCACATCCATGATATTCATATATTGTGCTTTATTCTAGAGGCTTGCCTCATCATCTAGTTTCCACTCTCCTGGATTGTGGGTTTAGACTTCGTTGGTGAGTTATGGAATGTGGAGCTGGGACCAAATGTGGCAACAGCATTCTGAACACACAAATCAAGGGTTATATGAATGGAATTGTCCTGCAGTGTGTGCATCTGACAGCATGCTGGACCCTTAGTTCTGAACACCAAACACCTGCAGTTTGCATTGTACATGCTGTCCCATCAGGAATGCCAGCAATTGCTGCCTCAGACACTCTGCCAAGACCCCAGGCCACTGTATGTTATGAAGTTCAATCTTTCATTGTGCCTACAATATTTATATTCTTATAGCAACAGTGGTTTAGTTGCAAGAATCAAGGGCTTTTAATATTTTCTTCAGTGTGTAAATGCCAAATTAATTTCTCTTTCTATTATACTGTTCTGCAATGTTGAATTTTAGAAATTGCTGTTGATACAGCTGGATAGATGGCTTGATGGCCAAGAGAACAGAAGATCTGTGTTTAGCTCCCAATAATCACATGGCAGTGTACAACTGTTCATAATTCCAGTTCCAGGGGACCTGAGATCCTCCTCTGGCCTCTGTGGCTACTGCACACAAGTGGTGCACAGATACACATGTAGGAAAAACACCCATATGTAGTGATAATTTTGGTTTCTTTGAAAAACACAGAAGTGTAAAGGGACCATGTTTTCATTACAGTCCCATATATGGACATGTGGCTGGTTCATATTGTCTACAGCAGCTGATTATGACTTCCCTCCTCCTCTAGTAGGAGTGTAATTTACAACCTACAGACAGTTTCTGCAATTGTGTGGCATTTGGGAGTCTGGGGACTTTTCACAGGGTATATAAATTGGTATATAAACTGGCAGACAGGGTGTGGTATTACTTGCTGTTGGTCTCAGTGGTGTGCAAAGGAGGTACAGCTACAAGAAGGAATTAGATATCCTGGTGGTAAAGATCACACTGTCTCCAAGGAACTCAGCAACCCTAAATCAGCAGGAAGCTGTCTAACAATAAACTCACCCTATTTCTCTCTCTTTTTTTTTTTATTGGAAATTTTTTATTGGAATTTTTTTTTACATTTCAGATGTTCTCTCCTTACCCCATTTCCCCCCTCCCTCCCAGGAACTCACTATCCCTTACCCCCTCCTCCTGCCTCCACGTTGGTGTACCCCCACCCTCGAGTATCCCCCCCCCACGACGTCCAGCCTTCATGGGACCAAAGATCTCTTCTCCCACTTATATATAGCTCCCTTGCATATATAGCTGGAGCCATGGGTCCCTCCCTAAGCGCTCCCAAGCTGGTGGTTTAGACCCTGGGGGCTCTGATTGGTTGGGATTGTTGTTTTCCTCATGGTGTCGCGAATCCTCTCAACTCCTTCAGCCTTCACTCTATCTTCTCCATTGGGAACCCCATGCTCAGTTTAATGGTTAGCTGTGAGCATCTGCCTCTGAGTATGTCAGTCTCTTGCAGACCTCTAAGGAGACAGCTATATCAGGCTCCTGTCAGCATGTACATCCTGACATCCACATCAACCTCTACCTTTGGTGACTGCACATAGGATGGATATCCAGGTGGAATGGTCTGTAGACGGTCCCTCCTTCAGTTTCTGTCCTGCACTGTGTCTCCATATTTGCACCCTTGAGTATTTTGTTACTCCTTCTAAGAAGGCCTGAAGCCTCCCCTACTTGGTCATCATTCTTCATGAGCTTTATGTGGTCTGTGAGTTGAATCTTGGGTATTTCAGGCTTCTGGGCTAATTTTTTATACTTGTTTTTTCCATTTCATATTTAGTGTTAGGGATTAAAATGGTGGGGAAAGGCTGGAAGAAGAAAAAACCCACACAATAGCCAAAGACCAGCTATACTCATACACAAAATGTAATATTAAATAAATGTTTCAAAAGTAATAATACAATTCATGAGTTTCATCATTCATTTTCTTTTAGAAGAAACATTAAGTATGAGTGACATTGAAATGATGGTTCAAATGACAAAACCTAACATTTATGTTCTGCCTGTAAAGACTTAGAAGTTTGTCGAGGAGATAAGATGCCAACTCTTTCCCTGAGGGATTTGTTGAGGGTTTCATAAAAACAGTACTATGTGAATGCTTCCCTTTACATATCCACATTGATGTGTTGTCTTTTACATTTAGATATAGGATTTTCTACATATCCAGGCTTGCCTGGAACTTGATCTTCCTGCCCCAGCCTCCTGAGTGTTGGGATTACCGGCATGTGCCATCATGCATATGAACTCTAATGGACATATGATGGTCTCAGCCTATATGAACTACTTTTATATTTCTTCTATAAAAAGAGTATTGTGAGAAGCAACTTATATAAAGTTTATAGGGGCTTATGGTTTCAATGGCATAAAAGTTCATCATGGCACAAAGGGATATCAGCAAAAGAAAGAAGGTGAGCAAGCACAGATTCAACTGCAAGCATAAAGTAGAGGAGGAAGCTGGTAACAAGGGAAGGAAGGGAACTCTTAAACCCTACCCCAGTGATAGACTTCTTCCAGCATGCATGCACCTCCCCTAATATCACCAAATAGTACCACCAACTGCAGACCACATTTTAAAATACCTGAGCCTAAGGAGGACATTTCCATTCGAATCACCACACATCTTAGATCAGCAACCACTGAGAGACAATCCTGTTACCATCAGTCCCACCTTTTGATTTCTCACTGCTTAATTTTTAGGATGTGGAGAGCAAAGTTTTGCATGTCAGCTCACATGCATGTGAGACTCTCGCTGAGAAACCTGAGGTGTGGTGTGGCAAAATTGTTCAATTCCCTGAATTACTCCAGTTATTCTAAGTGTTTTTCTATTTTAGGGAATTATTTTTCTTTTCTTTTTTCTTTTTTTTTTTTTTTCCTGCTGAAGGACAGCGGATTTGAACTCGGGACAGACAGAGCTCTCAGGATACAGAGCGCAAGCACTACAGCGGTGCACCACCACTGGACGGCTTCAGGGAATCCTTTTCATGGAATTTATGTTTCTTATATTCAAATAAATTGACTCTAATTAATTGGAGATCCTCCCATATCAATGAAATAAGATATCCTTAAGAGGTTCCAGTAAGAAGCTTTGTAAGATTTAATTACACTTCTTTTTGTGCCTGTGTGTGTATTTGTAAATGTGTGTGTGTGTGTGTGTGTGTGTGTGTACGTACATCGTACATGTTCTTCTGTGTATGTGGACATTTGTTAGCATGAGTGTTGAGGTCATAGTTCAATGTTGGGTGTCTTCCTCAATTGTTCTCTATCTATTAAGTTTTTAGAGAAATTAAATTTTTAATTTTTTACTAATCATTTGTGTATGTATCAGTGGGTGTGCATTTCTCCATATAAATGTAGTGCCCACAGAGGCCGGAGGTGGGCATCGTATCCTCTGAAACTGATGTTGCAGGTGATTTGTAGCTACCCATTTGGATGCTAGGAACTGACCTTGAATACTGTGCAAGAGTAGCAAACACTCCTGACTACTGAGCTAGTTTTCCAGCCCATTTACTTAAGTAAATGAATGAATGAGTGAGTAAATATCTTTTGGTGTTTTTTGACTGTTTGTTTTGTTTCCAGACAGTTTCTCTGTGTGGTACAAGCTGCCATGGAACTGATTGTATACACCAGGTCTGCCTCTCCCTCTAGAGTGCTGGGAATAAGTCATGTGCTGCCACCTCCTGGATACTTTAAGCCTTTTATACTATATTGATTTACTTATTTTGTGCCTGCTGGACAACATGAGGAAGATGGTGATGATGATGATGACAGTGACAGTGATAATGATGATGATAAGAAAAGTCTCTCAGTGAATGTGGAGCTCACTATTGAGCAGAGTGCCTTACTGACAAGTCTCACAGACCTTCCTGTCTCCACCTACCCACTGCTGTTATTGCCAGATTACTTCTATGCCTGGATAGTTTCCTTTGTCTTTAAGGGAGCATGCAGTCTACGGTCAGTTTGTTATGCTTGCATGAAAACGCTTCACTGACTGAGCCATTATCTTTCCTACCACTCTTAATGTATTCTCTATAAAATGTGTGTTCAGCCTTTTGGGATGAAGGAAGATCTTGTAACTCTGTGGATTGGGCACTCATGGTGTATTAAATAGCTTAATCTGTTAAGTGACTGTTGATACATTCCAATGTGACCCTCAGAGCTAACAGCCACCTCTGATTTCTCCAGGGTGGGTGGCCATAGTTCAGCGATGCCCAGTACCTACCACAATATTAATTTTTGACAGAGAATTTATAAGATAACATGCTTTTTAAAGGTATGTTTTTATGATTTTATGTGTATTGGTGATTTTTCCTGTATGCCATTTAAAATAATGTCTGATTTTCTTGAATTATAGTTACAGAGAGTTGTGAGCTGCCAAGTCCATACTTAGAATAGAACAAAGACCTGTGGAATGTAACTAAGTAAACAGCCTCAGCTCTCCACTTCTGAGCCTTTCTTCTTCCAGGCCCAACTTTCATCTTTTCACCCCAATGTTCTCATTTCTAACCTGGTCCACATAATATATTGAATTTCTGTTTTCTCATTGAGGTAAAGTCTTGCTTTATATCCCAGGCTGGCCTCAAAGTCTAACAACACTCCTGCTTCACCCTTCTGGGTGTTGGTTTATAAACATGTAGGATCACACCCAGCTCCCACTTATTTAAAAAAAAAAAACTAATAGATTGATGTGTATGCCAGTCAACTGACCAAGTCAATTCCATTTGTGCACAGTGTAAGAACTAGTTACCACTAATGAGGAAGTAGGAAGTTATTTGGTATTGCAAAGCTCTGTGGCAGAGGCATATTAGGTGGGCATTTCTCTCTCCAACTTAATTGGCATGATTTCATTGAAATAAGATGATTCCAGACATGTGGCACATAGTAATTTAAGAATGTGTGTGTGTGTGTGTGTGTGTGTGTGTGTGTGTGTGCATGTATCTGAGGGTACCAGGGATGCCAGAAGAGGCGATCAGATCACCTGAAGTTAGGATCTAACACCCAAGTGCTATGGGTGTTAGATCCTAACTGTGGTCCTCTGCAAGAGCAGTGCACACCAAACTATTAAGCCAAGTCTCCAGTCCCAAAATATAATTTTCATTACATATATATATATATATATATATATATATATATGTGTGTGTGTGTGTGTGTGTGTGTTGATATATATATTATATATATATATATATATATATATGTACATGTATGTACTAGTCTGTATGTATGTATGTATGTATGTATGTTATGTATGTTTTCACTTTGGGTTTGCTTGTGAAGGTCAGAGAACAATTTGGGCAGGTGAGTTCTGTATTTCTCCTATATGTTACTCAGGGACTGAATTCAGGTAGTCCCTGTTGCCAGAAGGTGCCTTTACTTGCAGTACTATCTCCACATCCCTGATGATGTTCTTAAATACACTCTTCTGGCCACTTACGAAGAAGACAAAGAATCAAGGAGACTAGTGAGAAGACCTTTGTAATAGTCTATGGTTAAATGACAGGGAAGTCTGCTCTCAGCAAGGTGTTGAGAGGGGTCAGAATCAGGATATATTTGTGGATGGAATGTAATAGGGAAGGAGTGTAGATTGCCATGTGATTTTCTAACATGATAATCTCACAACAGACACTTGGAGCAGAAGACCCGCTTGTAACGCAGGGAGCATATTCTGCAGCAGTGCATCCAGGGCCATCATTTGGATTGTGCCTGAGATGCAGTGCTGGAAAGACAGTTCAGTAGTTTAAGGACACTACAGTACCTGGGTCCCATTCACAGAACACACATGGCAGCTAACACCTGTTTATAATTCCAGTTCCAGAGAATCTGAGCTCCTCCTCTGGTCTCTGTGGTTACTGCACACAAGAGGTACACAGACACACATGTAAGGAAAACACCCCCCCACACACACACACAAACACACACATAAACTAAATCTTTTTAAAGTAATGTTTTGATTCGTGAACTTACATCATAAGCATGGATACCATTTTAAAGCTTTCTGAAAGGACAATACCTGGAAATTACATTCTGCTACTAGAGATTAGGAAGTACATAATGGAGGCAAGATGCTAGCTTGTTTCCTCAGGGCTTTGGTAGACAGAACTATTCAAACACCGCCTTGCAAAATGGATTCCCATTGGAATAGTTTTGTTATGTTTTAATGCAAGCTTTTTCTCTATAGGCCAGGCTGGCCTGAAATTTGACCTTTCTGCCCCTGACTCCTGAGTGTTGGACTGCAGACAAGTTACATCATTCTCATAAACTCTAATGGAGCTATGAGAGTCTCCCATTATAAAATTTCCTTTCTGTTGCTGTGATAAAACACCATGATGGACAACTTATGTAGAGTTTATGTGGGATAATAGTTCCAAAGTGATAAGAGTTCATCATGGAAGAAAGTCATGGCAGCAGGAGAAGGAAGATTATTGAGCACAGCTTCTACTGCAAGCATGTTGAAAGGACAGCAAATTGAAGGTAAGTCAAGGCTATAAACCCTTAAAGGATGTCCCAGTGATATTCTTCTTCTGGTAAGACTGCCCTTTCTGATAGCAACCCTTAACTGAACTCCCAATGGGTGACCACATGTTTTAATACGTGAGCTTATTGGGGACATTCTGATACCAACCACCACAGAATTTATGTCAATTCCTCTTTGAGAGAAGATCCTGTCACCAACAGTCCCATCCTTTAATTTCTCACTGCTTCTTTTTGTAGGAGGTGGAGAAGAACCTCTGGAATGCCAGTTCCCACATGTGTCAGATTCTAGGGGTCCTGAGTTGAGGCAAGGTTACATTTCTGTTACATTCTCAGATGGATTCCAGTTTTTGTAAGTATCCTCCTACTATGTTGTAACAGAAGGAATTGTTTCTTCTATTCAAATAAATTGGCTGTAATTATTTTGAGATCCTCTCATATCAATTTAAAAAATTGTCTTCAAAATGTGCCAGTAAAAATCTTTAAGAAACTTAATTAATTTCTTTTTTTTTTATTGGAACTTTTATTTACATTTCAGGTGTTTTCCCCTTACTCCCTTTCCCCACTCCCTCCCAGGAACTCCCTATCCTTCACCCCTCTTCCTGCCTCTATGATGGTGTACCCACACCCACCCTCCCCAGAACCTCACCTCCCCACCCTCGAATACCAACCTCCACAATGTCCAGCCTTCATGGGACCAAGAATCTCTTCTCCCACTTATATATAGCTCCCTTGCATATATAGCTGAAGCCATGGGTCCCTCCTAAGCACTCCTAGGCTGGTGGTTTAGACCCTGGGGCTCTGGTTGGTTGGTATTGTTGCTCTCCTCATGGGGTCCAGTACCCTTTCTACTCCTTCAGTCTTCACTCTATCTTCTCTGTTCGGAACCCAATGATCAGTCTAATGGTTAGCTGTGAGCATCCGCCTCTGAATATGTCAGACTCTTGCAGACCTCTAAGGAGACAGTTATGTTTGGCTCCTGTCAGCATGCACCTCCTGACACCCACGTGAGCATCTACCTTTGGTGACTGCACATGGGATGGATACCCAGGTGGAATGATCTGTAGACGACCCCTCCTTCAGTTTCTGTCCTGCACTGTGTCTCCATATTTGCACCCTTGAGTATTTTGTTACTCCTTCTAAGAAGGACGGAAGCCCCCCCTACTTGGTCATCATTCTTCATGAGCTTTATGTGGTCTGTGAGTTGAATCTTGGGTGTTTCAAACTTCTGGGCTAAAGTCCAATAATCAGTGAGTGAACACCATGTATGTTCTTTTGTGATTGGGTTACCTCACTCAGGATGATATTTTCTAGTTCTATCCATTTATATAAAAATTTATCGAATTCATTGTTTTTAATAGCTGAGTAATATTCCATTGTGTAAATGTACCACATTTTTTGTACCCATGCCTCTGTTGAAGGGCATCTGGGTTTATCATCTTCAAGATGTGCCTGTAAGAATCTTTGTGGAAGTTAATTAATTTCTTATATTCCAGTTTATGTGCATATCTCTATGTGAACATATTTGTCTTCATAGGTGCACATGTGAGCTTGAATGAGGAGATCAGGATTCAATGCTGGATGCCTTCCTAAATTGCTCTCTACTGTACCTTCTTGAAAAAAATAAATTTATTGTGTGTGTTTGTGGGGCACATTCCCATAGGTGAGTACAGTGGCCACCTATTTACTGATTGTGGTAAGGTAGAAATGAATTTGAGTCCTCTGCAAGAACAGCTAACATTCTTAACTACTGCACCATGTCTTCAATCCTCTACTTTACTTTAAAAATATTAAAAATCACATTTCTTTGAGATAAAGTTTCTTACTGTAGGCCTGGATGTCCTGGAACTCTCTCTTTCTGCAATCTAGGCTAACCTTTCCTCACAGATATCTATGTCCAGAGTGCTGGGACTAAAGACTTGTGCCACCAACACCCAGATAATTGAAAAAAATTAAACTATATGTATTGTGCCTTCTACAAGACACAATATTTGATGTTGGTGTTGGTGTTGACGGCAGCAATAGTGGTGGTGGTGGTGATGATGATATGAAAATTCTTTTGATGAACTTGTACCTAACTATGGAGCTAGACTGCCTGGATGTTCAGATCCAGAGGCCCTCCTGTTTCTATTTCCCCATACTTAATATTAGCAGCTTACTGCTGGTGTCTGTATTTCCTTCCTTCCTTCCTTCCTTCCTTCCTTCCTTCCTTCCTTCCTTCCTTCCTTCCTTCTCTTTTCTTTCTTCACTTCTTTCAAGGGAGGGAATGCAATTGAGGCTCAGTTCCTCATGCTTGCATCACAAGCACTTCCCTGACTGAGCCATATTCTCAGGCTGTCTTGACTCACATGATATGAAAGATTTATGTTCAGACTTAGAGGAGGAAGATCCCATAACTCTGTGGTTTGGTGGTCCATGGTTGATACATTCCAATGTGACCTGCAGAACTGGCAACCTTCTCTGATTTCTCCAGGTATACAAAGATTCAGAGTTGCCCTATACCTCCCATGAATATATATGGTCACTGTTAATGGCACATAAACATTAATGTTAAGTCCACTGTTCACAATTTTGGCTTTTATTGTTTTAGGTGTATGGGTGTTTTTCTGCATGCATGTCTGAGAGAATATTTGATTCTCTTGAACTAGAGTTACAGACACTTGTGAGAGGCCAAGTTAGCAAAGGGAGTTGAACTGAAGTCCTCTGGAAATGAAGTAAACTTAACAACCTCAGCTCTCAACTGCTGAGCTTCTCCACACTCCTGATTTTAATTTCTTTATTCACAGTTTTCTCCTTTCTAACCTGTATCAACCTAATATTTGTTTTCTTTTGGTAGATAAAGCCTTGCTTTGTGTCCCATGCTGCCTCAAAGTCTGTTAACACTCCTGCATCAGCCTTCTGAGTGCTTGATTATAAATATGTGCCATTGCACTCAGCACCCATTCAGTTAAGGAAAAATGTTGGTAGTTTGATGTGTACACTAGTCTACTACCCTTGTCAAATTTCACCACTAATGTAGAAGTAGGAAGTTTCTTCTGATTGCAAAGCTCTGTGGCACAGGTGAATCATTAGGTGATCATCCTTCTCCTAACTTAATTCACGGGATTTTATGTAGGTAAGATGCTACCAACTATATGGAAGGTAGTAGTTGAAGTGCATATGTGTCCCAGTACAGGAGAAGACAGAAGAGGATGTCAGATCTCTTGAAGACAGTCTGAAGGACAGGCATCTGTGAAACAATTGATTCGAATGTTGAGATTCTAACTTGTTTCCTTTGCTAGAGCAGTGCACAAGCAACTACTAAGCAATGTCCACAGCTTCTAAAATTAATTTTCATTCCATTTATGTATTTCTATTGTGTGTTCACATATGTGCTCTGGTGAGGTGGTAAAGGTCAGAGGACAATTTAGGAAAGCAGAATTGTATTTCTTCCATACAGTACTCAGGGAATGAACCCAGGTTCTCAGGCTTGCCAACAGGTGCTATTACCTGCTCTACAATATCTACTCACAAGGAAATGTTCTTAAACAAACTACTCTGGATATTTATGGAAAAGAAATGGAGAGGAAAAAGATAACATCAAGGAGACTTATGGGAAGGCCTTTGTAACAGTCCAGGGTAGAATGACAGGAAAGGCTACTTTCAGTGAGGTGGTAAGAAGGGGTCAGGACCAGGACGTATTTGTTGATAGAATGTGATGAGGAAAAAGAAGAGTCAAGGATGACTCCCAAGTTATCAGTTTGAGTAACTGGATGAATAGTATTGTCATTTACAGAGGCAAGGAGCCACTGGGGAAGAACAGAGTGTGTGTGTGTTGCTTTGTTTAGGTATGTAGTTTGACTAGATTATGAAATGACAGGAAGTCAACTTCATTTGTAAGCACAGTTTCAAATGGCAGATATTTAGAGCTGTATTTCAGGTCATACTTGTCTAAAGTTTAAGACCAAGATAAAGCTAGAAAGGTCAAAAGTCTCTAGTATATACAATAATCCTGTTTATTTTATTTGTTATTATGGGAAAATTATTTGTGGATACAAAAGCAGGGATTAATAGAGTGAATGTCTTTATATATATTTTTATCCCTTGTTGACAACTGTTAATTTCCATCTGAGATACTACAGTGGATTTAAAGTGGTCTCCAAGTAAACTTGACAGCTGATTTAGACTGTCATGGCCCTGATGGACAGAGAGACCTGTAACCAACACCCAATTTCACGAAATAGTGACTCTGAGACTTCATGTATATGAGGTCAGAGTAGTTTAAAGCAATGTATCATTTTGTGATTCCTAGATACTTGTCAGTTAAAGAGAAAATCATGTAAACTAGCTGTGTGGCACATATCTTTAGTAGCAGATATGGAAAATCTGAAGTTCAAAACAACCTTGACTACAAAAGGAAGTTGAGACTAGCTTGGAATACATAAAACAGTGTCTCAAAAATGAAACCAACATCCAAAAAACAGGTTTAGAAGTATACTATTTACTGAAGACCTTGATGCAAGGGTTTGAGCAAAATAGATTATAGAACAGCTGGAGAACATAAGTATACTGACATGTGCTTTTAATCTTAGTATTTTGGAGCAGAACAGACAGGTCTATGAATTTGAGAACAGCCTGTTCTAGAAAATGAATTCCAGTACGGCTAGTGATATATAGTGAAACATTTTTGTCTCCCCTGACTCAAAAGAGATGAACAGGAGATGAAGTTGGAAGTTGGGAAGGGTAATAGAGAGATATCTCAGTGACTAATAGCCCAAAACCCTCTTGTATAGAGGTGAAGCAACTTGACAAGCTATCCTAAGCTACAGCAATTGGCCCCAATACAAGAAATGGTGTGTGCAAACTTCATGAACACAGCAGTAATCTGTACACATTTTGAACCTTGAGACATAACCTAACTGCAAAAGACCATCCCTCTCTGCCAAGAACACCATTGTCTCCCACTGCTGCAAAAAGCCTCTCCCTACCTCTCTCCTCCTAGCTTGGGAAAAGTTCCCCATCTTTAATAGAGGCATGCTCCATTACTGTGATCTCTTCCCTGATTCTCTTTGACTCCACTGTCCTTAGAGAAATCAGAGGTGGCTGTCAGTTTTGCAGGTCACATTGGAATGCATCAACCATGGACCACCAAACCACAGAGTTATGGGATCTTCCTCCTCTAAGTCTGAATATAAATCTTTCATAGACTATCAATCGAGAGAGCCTGGGAACTTGGGTCAGTCAGGGAATTGCTTGTCATGCAAGTATGAGGAATTCAGCCTCAATTATATTCTCCCCATTGAAAGAAGGAAAGAAAGAAAGAAGAATGAAAGGAAGGAAGGAAGAAAGGAGGGAAGGAAGGAAGGAAGGAAGGAAGGAAGAAGGAAGAAAAATACAGACACCAGTAGTAACCTACAAATATCATGTATGGGGAAATAGAAACAGGTGAGTCTCAGTCTGGACAACCAGGCAGTCTAGCACCATAGTTAGATACAAGTTGATAAAAAGAGTTTTCTTATCATCTTCTCCACCATCACCCCCCACCCAATAACAACATATATTGTGTAGTCCAGAAGGCAAATACTAAGTAAATACTTATAAGTTTAATTTTTTCAAGTATCTGGGTGTCAGTGGCACAAGAATTTAATCCCAGTATCCTGCACATAGATATCTGTGTGTTAAGGCCAGCCTAGTCTACACACACAGAGAGAATTCTAGGACATCATAGCCTATACTAAGAAACCTTCTCTTAAAGAAATACGAGATTTTTTTTTTAAAGTAAAGTAGAGAATTGAAGAGATGGTGCAGTGGTTAAGAATGTCAGCTGCTCTTGCAGAGGACTCAAATTCATCTCTACCTTACCACAAGCAGTAAATAGGTGGCCACTGTACTCACCTATGGGAATGTGACACACACACAGAAACACACACACACACAATTTAAAATTTTTTTTTCAAGAGAAAATATGTTAACATGTGTTCAAATATGTTCACACAGAGATATACACAAATACTAGAATATAAGAAATTAATTAAGTTCCAACAAGATTCTTACCTGCACATCTTGAGGACAAATACTTTTCATTGACATGGGAGGATCTCCAAATAATTATAGTCAAATTATTTGAATAGCAGAAATGATTTTTTGTTGCCACATACTAGGAGGATACTTACAGGAACTGGAATCCATCTGAGGATGTATCAGAAATATAACCTTGCCTCAACTCAGGACCTTTAGAATCTGACACACTTGGGAACTGGCATTCCAGGTTTTTTCCACCTCCTAAAGGAGAAGCAGTGAAAAATTATAGGATGAGATTGCTAGTGAGAGAAACTTCTCTCAAAGAATAACTGGGATAAATTTTGTAGTGGTTGGAATGAGAATGTTTACCATAAAACTCAGATATTAAAATATGTGATCACCAATTGGGAGTTCAGTTAAGGGATGTTATTGGGAAGGGCAGTCTTACTGGAAGAAGGCTATCACTGGGGCAGCCTTTAAGGGTTCATGGCCTTGAATTATCTTCAGTTTGTTGTCCTTTCAACATGTTTGCAGTAGAAGCTGTGCTCAATAACCTTCCTTCTCCTGCTGCCATGCCTTTCTGCCATTATGAACTCTTATCACTTTGGAATAATTATCCCATATATACTATACATAAGTTTACTTTCATCATGGTGTTTTTATCACAACAGAAAGGAAATTATCCAATGGAAGACGTTCATGTCTCCATTAGAGTTTATGAGTGTGAAATAACATGCTTGCAGTCCCAACACTCAGGAGTCTGGGGCAGAAAGGTCAAGTTCCAGTCCAGCCTTGCCTATAGAGATAAAGCTTGCATTAAATATAACAAAACTATTCCAATGGGAATCAGTTTTGCAAGGCAGTGTTTGAATAGTTCTGTTTACCAAAGCCCTAAGGAAACAAGGTAGTATCTTGCCTCCATTATGTATGTACATTCTAATCTCTAGTGGCAATGTAATTTTCAGGTATTGTCCTTTTAATAAGCTTTTAAATGGTATCTATGCTTATGAAGTCTCTTGGCAACAATAATGAAGATGGATGTTCATGAATCAAAACATTATTTTAAAAGATTTAATTTTTGTGTGTATATGTTTGTGTGTATGACTCTTTTTTCTACATGTATGCCTTGTGTACAGTAACCACAGAGGCCAGAGTAGGAACTCAGATTCTCTGGAACTGCAGTTACAAGCAATTGTTAGCTGCCATATGTGTGCAGTGAAGAGAACCTAGGTACTCAAGGGTTCTTAAATCACTGAGGCCCTTCTGCCCCTCGCTTGGTCCTTTTGGCTGGGACAGACACGTAGTTGGTTTGTTCTGTGAAGACATCATATCCTAAGCCATCCTACAGGAACTACTGCACTCAGACAGCACGGTTTCAGGATCCCAGAGGCAGCCTGAATCTCAGGAGCTTTTCCACCCAGGAGCTCAGGATCACAGGATCACAGAGACAGCTAGACTCTGAGGAGTTCTGACACAAGCAAGATAACTGGAAAGACAGGTTCCAGTCAGAGACAGTTGAGAGCAGGTAGAACTAGAGATAACCAGATGGTGAAAGGCAAACGCAAGAACATAAGCAACAGTAACCAAAGTTACCTGGCATAATCAGAACCCAGTTCTTCTACCATAGCAAGTCTTGGACAGTGCACTACAACAGAAAAGCAGAGTTCAGAGTTAAAATCACTTCTCATGATGATGATAGAGGACTTTAAGAAGGACATAAATAACTCCCTTAAAGAAATACAGGAGAACACAGGTAAACAGGTAGAAGCCCTTAAAGAGGAAACACAAAAAATCCCCTAAGGAATTGCAAGAAAACACAAACAAACAGGTGAAGGAGTTAAATGAAACCATCCAGGATCTAAGAATGGAAATAGAAACAATAAAGAAATCTCAAAGGGAGACTATCCTGGAGATAGAAAACCTAGGAAAGAGGTCAGGAGTCATAGATGCAAGCATCACCAACACAATATAAGAGATAGAAGAAAGAATCTCATGTGCAAATGATACCATGGAAAATATCACACAACTGTCAATGAAAATACAAAATGCAAAATGCTCCTAACCCAAACCATCCAGGAAATCCAGGACACATTGAGAAGACCAAACTTAAGGATAATAGGTATAGATGAGAGTGAAAAAACCCAATTTAAAGGGCCAGTAATATGTTGAACAAAATATAGAGAAAAAATTTCCTAACCTAAAGAAAGAGATGCCTATGGACATACAAGTAGGCTACAGAACTCCAAATAGACTGGACTGGAAATGAAATTCCTCCAGTCACATAATAATCAAAACATCAAAAGCACAAAGCAAAGAAAAAGTATAAAAGCATTTAGGGAAAAAGGTAAAGTAATGTATAAAGGCAGACCTATAAGAAGTACACCCAACTTCTCACCAGAGAGTATAAAAGCCAGAAGATCCTGGATAGATATCATACAGACCCTAAGAGAACACAAATGCCAGCCCAGACTACTATGCCCAGCAAAACTCTCAGTCACTATAGATGGAGAAACCAAGATATTCCATGAGAAAACCAAATTTGCACAATATCTTCCCACAGATCCATCCCTACAAAGGATAATAGATGGAAAATTCCAACACAAAGAGGGAAAGTACAACTGAGAAAAAGCAAGAAAGTATTCTTCCAACAAACCCAAAAGAAGATAGCTACAAAACATAATCACACATCTAATAACTAAAATAACAGGAAGCAACAATCATTTTTCCTTAACATGTCTTAACATCAATAGACACAATTCCCCAATAAAGACATAGACTAACAGATTGGATTTGTAAACAGTAACCAGAATTTTGCTACATACAGGAAACATACCTCAGTGACAAAGACAGAGACTACCTCAGAGTAAAAGGCTGGAAAAATTTTTCCAAGCAAATGATCCCAAGAAATAAGCTGGAGTAGCCATTCCAATATCAAATAAAATAAACTTTCAACCAAAAGTTACCAAAACAGGTTAGGAAGAACACTTCATAAACATCAAAGGAAAAATCTACCAAGATGAACTCTCAATTCTGAACATCTATGCTCCAAATGCAAGGGCACCCACATTCATAAAAGAAACTCTAGTGAAGCTCAAAGCACACATTGGGCCTCACACAATACTAGTGGGGGATTTCAACATCCAACTCTCAGCAGTGGACAGATTATGGAAACAGAAACTAAACAAAGACACAATGAAATTAGCAGAAGTATGAACCAAATCGATTTAACAGGTATCTATAGAACATTTCATCCTAAAATAAAAGAATAGATGTTTTTCTCAGCACCTCATGGTACTTTCTCCATAATAGACCATATAATTGCTCACAAAGTGGCCTCAACAGATACAAAACAATTGAAATAATCCCTTGCATGTTATCAGATCAACATGAAGTAAGGCTGGGCTTCAGTAATAACAAAAACAATGGAAAGCCCACATATAGGTGGAAACTGAACAATGCTTTACTCTATGATGACTTGGTCAAAGAAGAAATAAAAAGGAAATTAAAGACTTTTTAGAATGTAACAAAAATAAAGGCTTGTGATACTAAAAACTTATGGGATACAATGAAAGCAGTGCTAAGAGAAAAACTCATAGCTTTAAGTGCTTATAAAAAGAAAGTGGAGAGAACATACACTAGCAACTGGACAGCAAACCTCAAAGCTCTAGAAGAAAAGAAGCAAATCTACCCAAGAGGACTAGAGGCAGGAAATAATCAAACTCAGTGCTGAAATCAACCAAGTAGAAACAAAAAGAACTACACAAAGAATCAACAAAGCCAGGAGCTGGTTCTGTGAGAAAATCAACAAGCTAGATTAAACCCTTAGTCAGATTAACCAGAAGGCACAGAGACAGTATCCTAATTAATACAATTAGAAATGAAAAGGAGACATAGCAACAGAAACCGAGGAAATTCAAAAAACCATCAGATCCTACTACAAAACAAAACTGGAAAATCTGGATGAAATGGAAAATTTTCTAGACAGATACCTGGTACCAAGTTAAATCAGGATCAGATAAACCATCCAAATAGTCCTATAATCCCTAAAGAAATAGCAGCAGTCATTAAAATCTCCCCACCAAAAAAAGCCCGGACCAGATGGTTTTAGTGCAGAATTCTAGCAGACGTTCAAGGAAGACCTAATACCAATTCTCTTTAAACTATTCCATAATATAGAAACAGAAGGAATACTACCCAATTCATTCTATGAAGCCACAATTACACTACGACCTAAACCACACAAAAATACAACAAAGAAAGAGAACTTCAGACCAATCTCACTTATAAATATTGATGCAAAAATACTCAATAAAATTCTCAGAAACTGAATCCAAGAACACATCAAAACAAGCATCCACCATGATCAAGAAGGCTTTATCCAGGAATGCAGGAACGGTTCAATATTTGGAAATCCATTAACGTAATCCACTATTTAAACAAACTCAAAGGAAAAAAACACATGATCATCTCATTAGCGGCTGAGAAAGCATTTGTCAAAAGTCAACACCCCTTCATGGTACAAGTACTGAAAATAACAGGAATTCAATAGACCATAACTAAACATAGTAAAAGCAATATACAGCAAAACAATAGCCAACAAACTAAATGGAGAGAAACTTGAAGCAATCCAATAAAATTAAGGACTAGATAAGGCTGCCCACTATCCCTACATATTCAATATAGTACTGGAAGTCTTAGCCAGAGCAATTAGACAACAAAGGAAGTCAAAGGGATACAAATAGGAAAAGAAGAAGTCAAAATATCACTATTTGCAGACGATATGATAGTATACTTAAGTGACCCCAAAACTTTCACTAGAGAGATCCTAAACCTGATAAGCAACTTTAGCAAAGTAGCTAGATATAAAATCAACTCAAACAAATCAGTAGCCTTCCTCTACTTGAAGGATAAACAGACTGAGAAAGAACATATGGAAATAGCACACTTCACAATAGTCAGAAATAATATAAAATACCTTGCTGTGAATGTAACCAAGCAAGTTTGAAAGATCTGTTTGAGAAGAACTTCAAGTCTCTGAAGAAAGAACTTGAAGAAGATCTCAGAAGATGGAAAGATTTCCCATGTTCAGGGATTGGCAGGATTAACATAATAAAAATGGCCATCTTGACAAAAGCAATATACATATTCAATGCAATCCCCACTAAAATCACAACTCAATTCTTCACAGAGATAGAAAGAGCAATATCCAAATTCATTTGGAATAACAAAATACCCAGTATAGCAAAACTATTCTCAACATCAAAAGAACCTATGGGGAATCACCATCCCTGACCCCAAGCTCTACTACAGAGCAATAGTGATAAAAACTGCATGTTATTGGTACAGAGACAGGCAAGAAAATCAGTGGAATAGAACTGAAGATCCAGAAATGAACCCACACACCTATGGTCACTTGATCTTTGACAAAGGAGCTAATAAAACAGTCAAGTTGAAAAAGGACAGCATTTTTCAACAAATGGTGGTGGTTCAAGTGGAGGTCAGCATGTAGAAGAATGCAAATCAATCTATTCTTATTTCTTTGTGCAAAGTTCAAGTCGAAGTGGATAAAGGACCTTCACATAAAACCAGATACACTGAAACTCATAGAAGAGAAGGTGGGAAAAACCTCGAATACCTGGGCACAGGGGAAAAGTTCCTGAACAGAACACCAATGGCTTATGCTCTAAGATCAAGAATTGACAAATGGGACCTCATAAAATTGCAAAGCTTCTGTAAGGCGAAGGACACTGTCAATAGGACAAAAAAGCAGTCAACAGATTAGTGAAAGCTCTCTACCAATCCTACTACTAATAGAGGGCTAATTCCCATCCATTTTCTTTGCCAGGTACCACTGACTAGAAACCCACTCTAGCAGCCAGCACCTCTAAATAGAGTCAACAGAGGGGCTAGCTGCCACCAGATGAGAACTGGATATCTCTACTTGTCTTTCCCATGCATCCTTCACAGAGCTCTGACAGCTTCCTGTGACTCCTCAGTCATACTATAAGTTATTTAGTCATGCAAATTAAGAGACGGAAGTAGTTGCTTTGCTAGAAAGATGTTACAATGCTAGAATCAAGAACAGAATATGCCCAGTCCTCATATGTCAGCTACGCCAGCATATATGACCCGGTTCATTGGATCTACAGAGGGCTGAGGGCGAAAGAAAGAAACAAGGAGTCGTTTGGTAAAGCCCAAATGCTGTATTCTTAACTGCATAGCTCCCTTTTATACTCCCCACAAAACAGGAACAAAAACAGGAACAGGAACAAAAACAGGAACAAGAAGATACACTGGGTAGCCTATCACCCTAGTTTTGATTTCTCCTTGAGCAGTCCTTTAGGGGAAATGCATAGAGACAGGGGAGCAGGCATAACAGTGCAGGGGCAGAGGAAGGTGACACACTCATATACTAAGTAAAGGCTGCATAATAAGAAATACAATTAGCTTTCATACCATACACTAAAAAGAGATATAGATATATGACAATTTTGTCTTCAAGGAAAAACATTAACGTCCAAGAATGAAACCACAGGTGTGCACTATGATGAAGCACTGTCATGTAAAAACTTGCTTTGAACTTCTAGTGATCATTGAAAATGAAACACTGCTTTGAACTTACTATCAACATCCTTCTGTAACTCCCATTTTATGTATCCTTTTATCTCTGAGATAATTTTCTAAAGATTTTTTTGTCTAAAAACATATAAAAAAAGGCCAGAGAAAAATAATAAGTTGATTGAATGGTTTGGCATGCATCCACCCATGCATTCATCCAACTCTATATGTCTGTCTACATGTGTGTGTATAAATACATGTGTGTATGCAAGCATCTATGAATACTTGTATATGAGACGGGTGGTCGTGGCCCAAAAAATGTGTATGTGTTAATATGTCAATGAGAATGGGAATGAAAATGTAAATCTGTATATGGATGTATATGTTTCAGTGCATATTTGCTTCTGTTAAAGATTCTAATTCTTTTCCTTTCCTGCCTTTCTGGTTCACTAGCCTAGTCAGACAGGCTGCTGGCTGCTTGGGAGAGAAGGAAGCCATAGCAATAAATGCTTTACCTAATCCCTCTGCTGTTAGCAACAAATGTCATTAGGTCCAGAGACCTGCAGTTTCTGGCCTCAGAGTAACTTAAAGTCAAGAAGGTATACTTTATTATAAAAAGCAAACCTAAATCTCCCAACACCAAGTCTTGTCCCCATTGACACCTTCTCCATGACCCTACTCTCTCTCCCCAGTTACCAGCTACCATCAAGAGAGAATGAGTGCTCTGTCAAGATCCTGCTATTTAAATGCTGTAGTCTAAAATGTCCAGACAGCTGCCTTGAGCTCTGCAAAAATGGGGCACTCCCTTTCCCATCAGCGACTCCTCTTCTCTACCTTATCTGGGGAGCCCAACCCTCATACTGTACCTGAGGAATATCATGTAATCCTTGATAAAATTACAGGTTTGTCTTCCTGGAATGCATCTTCATACAAATGAGATGTCCCCAGTACCTTAATTCTCAGCCAATGAAACTTCATGCTAAGAAGAAACCCTTTCCACGTTCCAAGGTTTATACAGTCCTTGTTCACCCTGAATAAAGATTGCAAGCTGTTTTGCTGAATATCATCTAAGAGCTGTTTGATTGAATAACATCTAAAAGAGCAGTAATAATGAAGTCTCCAGAGAAGACATTCTCCTCCTGGCATTCACTGCTAGACCAGGATCCTGCTCACCCACCCATTCAGGACTTGGACCCATCCTTTTCTGCTCAGTATGCATTAGTGCTCACACACCCTGACTGAAGAAGCAAAAATGTAATCATAGTGGTTATGGTAGCCCAGGCCTATAATCCAGGTATTTTCCAAGCAGAGGCAGGAGAAATAAGAGTCTAATATCATTCACAGCTACATAGAATGTTCCAGGATAATCTGGGCTACTGAAACGTCTCCAGTTTCTTCCTGAATCTCTCTGTCCTTATTTTTAGAGAAAGCATTTACATTAAACCAGAAACTCCCTGATTTGGTTAGACTCTGGTAAGCAAACTCCAGGGATTTCCTTGTATTGGCCTCCTCACACTGGGATTAGATATCCTTGTCTCATATACCTGTGGATGTGGGTGTCTAACTCAGGTTCCTACATTTATTCAGCAAGCAGTTTACTGACTGAGATGTCTCACTAGCACCAAGTGTATTTTTCGTTTCACTGGTTTTTTTTTAAATTACTTTTTAATGATGATTCATTTATTTAATTTTATGAGTGCATAGGTTTGCCTACATGGACATTTGAATACCATATGTGAAGTTGGTTCCCTCAAGGCAAGAAAAAAAATTGATTATTGGGAACTGAAGTTTCATGTGGCTGTGGGTTCAGCCAGACAAGTTCTGATTTCAAACCTTGAACTGTGACATTTGACATCAAACATTCAAGCAATTCCACTCTTGCCTTTATATCAAAGTCAATAGAGAGACAGATAAAACTTTACACAAAAGTTTGCAATAACCTTGTTAGTAATGGCAAAAGGTAAAATAAACCAAATGTCCATTAATGGATAAAGAAGCTATATTGTGTTCATATAATGGAACACTACTCACCTACAAATAGCATGCTGAAACATGGTACATCCAGATTGAACCTCAAAGCATGTTCCAAAAAATAACCATTCACAAAAGACATAAATTATGGGATATCTTGTACAGAGTAAGACATCACACAAGAAAGGAATATATCCTGGAGGTTATAAAAAGTGAGGAGGAGAAAGGAGAAATATGACTTAACTCAAGGGGAAGGTTTCCTGAGTGCTGACAAGTTCAGAAACTAGAGAGGAGATTAGATTCTCTCAGTCTTTGAACAGGGTCAATGCCCCTGAACTTTAAAATGGTAAAGATTTTACATGAAATTCACCTCAATACTAACAGATTACAGAACACTTCTTGCTCAGCTCTGTGCAGCAGGTACTAAAAAGCTTCAGAAGGTCACGTTGGGCTGGAGAAGTGTCCCTTATGATAGAAGGATTGCTCAGCATGGGACAAGCCCTGCACAGGAACTCAGGATGGTATAACCTAGACAACGGGTGCACACATATGGTCCGAGGACTTGGAAGGCAAAATCAGAAGGATTACAAGGTCAAAGCTTTGCTTGGGTACTGGGTAAATTTAAAACACAGAAAACAAAGGAGGGAACCAGGAACAGTGACACAGATTGGAAATGCCATCACTCAGAAGACTGAAGCAAGATGATGGCCTGGACCACAGTAAGGCACTTGAAGTGCCTGAGGCACACACAGGCAAAGGCTAAATATGACAAACAAAATCCCCTGGATTTTGCATCCAGACAAAGTGACCTTTGATGCTTTATAAACAGCTAGAGCTTAAAGAGCCTGCACCCCAATGGCTTCACAGAGGACAATTGCTGTTACATGAGTCACAGCCTAACAAAATGCAAACTGCCTACCTCTGTCTGCTCAAACACAAACACAGAGGGCATAATGAAGCAAGGCAAGGTAACTTCTCATAACTGCAGTACAAGCTCCCCACTCTTTGCTGGGGTGCAATTCTCACAGAATCAGCCTGTTGTCTTCCTGTCCACAGTGTCTATTCTTCATTAAACCTTTTATGTTAGCTCTGTTCTGGCAAATTCTTTTACCCTTGCACCAGAAGCCGACCATTACCAAAATAATACAACTTTTTGAGGAATAAACTTAGTGCTGGAGAGGGCAGCATCTATCTCACATCTTCTATGAGCCTGGTCCTAGTACCATGGGATGTGAAGAAGCCTCATAAGATCTGTCTATATTAACAGACTCTCGTTCCTCTCTATGATTCTCTTTAACCTACCTTAAAATCAGGTTCCAACTGCTCTTGTCAGCACTCATACACATGGTTGAGTCTAATGATCAGTTCCCAGTCTGCTCATAAAAGACATATCTGTGTGAGGTGTGAAATCTCCTATATTCCCTCTGTTGTGTCAGGTGGGGGGTTTGTTGTTCTTTTGTTTATTTGTTGGTTTTTCTGAATGATTGGGTTTTAGGTGGTGTATCACTCAAGACTATGCAGGAACTCACAACAATCTCATTACTGACTAGATAATCAAATCTGCCTTTGAACTTGCAGCTATCTAACTTCCTGGGCCACCTCAGCCCGGTAGTTGCAGGTGTGAGACAAACTCTTGGCTTGCTTCCTTCTTCAGGGAACAATCTCTTCAGTGGCTTCCAGAACAGTGACTTCTCTTGACCTCTCCCCCCCCCCCCAGGATGTTCTCTTACTGTCTCTGCTTGGCTCTTTTCTGGTTGGTCACTGAACCTCCAGATGCTGAGGTGTCCCGACTCATGGCATAGTCACTCCTGTGGTGACATTATCTTATGACAGGACAGAATAGGACATCAAATTAACAGGAGTTCAATCACTGTGAACTAAAGTCCTTACCTGTGCAAATAATTCTGTACAAACTGCCAGTTGTTTGAAAAAATGTATCAGATTTACAAAATCAAAAAATGGGTGTGTCTCGCATGTCCTCACATGTCAGTAAACTCAACCCTCCAGAAGTGGGACAGAGAATCATTAATTAAAAGTCAGCATGGACTCCATACTGAGCACTGGAAATTATATATAACCCTGAAATTTGGAAAGCACAAAATCAGGAGTACAAGGTTACCTCTGGGACTCTGTGGATTTGTGGCTCCTCTAATCCCAGTACTTACAAGGTGTTAGTAAAAGGATTATTGGGGATTTGAGGCTAGCCTGGACTACATTGTGAGTACCAACACAGCCTTGACTACACAGTGACTGAGATTCTGTCTTTACATAAAATAATAAAAAAGAAAAATAAAATAGAGACAAAGGAAAATGAAAAAGATTATCCTTGGCCACATATCAAGATGAAGGAGAGCCTGTGCTACATGAGGCAATATCTTGAAATATCAAATTAATCAGGCATAGTACCCATGATCTTAATCCCAGTGCATAAGATCCAGAGAAAAGAGGATCAGGAGTTTACATGGAAATTGTAGGTTACTATGGTCTATCGGATCAAAGAAGGCAATAGGCAAGGTTGGCATGGAACTTCTGCTGGCAAGCATAAGGACCTGAGTTCAATCCCCGAGACCAATATAGGGGAAGAAAAGGAATGTATACCCAACATTGTCATCAGACCTGTACATGTTCTGACCTATGAACACACACACACACACACACACACACACACACACACACACACACACACATTTAAACGCCCAAACTAAGAAAATCAATAAATAAACAATAATAAAAATCCTTAGTTTAAGTAGGGTCCAACGCTCAATCCAATTTTAGTTTGTCTCTGACGGAGTCTGTCAATGTCTTGAGATTGGTCTGGCCTGAACTAATGATCTTCTTGCTTCTTCCTTCCCAGTGTTGGGATGACTGGCTTGTGACAATTTTTTTGATTGTTTATAAGAATAGTAGCTCCCCCCTCTGTTTGTGTGTGTGTGTTTTTTTCGCCTTCCTTCAATCCTTTCCCCTCTCTCCCACTCCCCTCTCTTTCTTTCTTTATCTCCCGCTCTCTCTGTTGCTCCTTCCATGCTAGATCTTGGTTCCTATCTACCTATCCCTCTCTGCCCTCTCACATACACACACAAAGTACTCCTCAGAAGTTCTCATCCTCCAAACTACCTATTCTGGTTAAAAAAGAATTTAACTTTCTATTTGTGCAAGCCCACAACTCTGGTGCCATCTCTGCCTCTTTGTCTCTCAGGCCATATCTAAATCTGTGTTGTCACCCTGGAATATGTCAAATTTCCACACTTCTCCACACTTCATGGTACCACACAGTTGTCACTATAGGGACACTGTCACACTATAGTGACAGCTATGAGTCACAGGCATCTCTGGTGTTTAATGTCTGTATTTGCCCTCTCAGCTCCTGTGACATCTAAAATTTATTCTTAACACAGCAATTAAAACAAAAAGGACACTGGTGGGACAAGACACACAGGTTTTCATGCCTTTAATCATAATGCCTAATCCCCTGGGTTCTCTCTCTTTCCTTTGTAGGAAGGTCCTCAGACCTTACTTGGCCCTCTTCCCTCTTTATCACAAGAAAAAGAAACAACTGACTAGCTACAGGATGATGGCAGAGAGTATCACAACAGAACACTCAGCTCAGTCTTACACTGGCAATCTTTTAAAGAAGATTTTTCGAGAAAATAAGCATTTACACTAATAAATCCAGTTCTAAAGGTCCCGAGGAAAATACCTCATGTTGTTTTGTTGATAAGCAGCCTACAATCCTTGTAACCTTTATGATTCTCTTCTTCAATCCCTTTCTTTCTAACAAAAGCCACATCTTTTGTTTCAGTAACCATTTTAAGGGTCTGCATGATCATCTAATGTCACAAATAGAAAGATTCATTCACTTCATTTTAAATTTTAACTAAATACATATTATTATTTGTGGGTCTCCCCATGTAGCTCTGGCTGACCTGGAACTTGCCATATAGCTCAGGCAGGTATCCAAGAGGCAGATATCCTCCTTCTTTTGTCTCCTGGGTATCTGGGAATTACTTTGATGAACTAGTTCTCTACAAGTTCTATCTACTACAATGGTCTCAGAACAATTCTTTACCTATGTAAAGTAGGCACATTCTGTTACCTACCTCCTCCCAAGTTCCTAGTCCTATTTCAAGTCCTTACACTAGTCTTAAAAGCCCCAGCATGTGTCCACCCTCACTTTCCTTTCTCCCTCTGCTCCTGCTACACTGATCTGGACACTTATATGCCTGGCTCAGGGCCTTTGCATCTCCTGTTCCTTTGACCACATCCGTATGGCATCTTCCCTCATTCACTTTAGCTCTGTTCATGACTCAGTTGTCACTTTTGGTGAACTCTGTCCTAACTGACCACAAGCACAAGCTCATATTTTCAGGCTCTATCTTCTCGCAGGTGTCATGTCTGTCTCCAGTGCACACATCACAATTGGACATGCTGCCAGGGTCCCAGCATGACATTCAGGTACTGAGGTGAGGTGCAGCATCAGAAGCTGATTCCTCTGTCACTTTAACCTTCTCTTGTTATTCTGGAGCCAATAGTTAGTGGCTTCTGGCAACTGACTCCAGCTGATGACAGAAGAGGATTAAGAAAAGAAAACTTAGTTACTTGGACTCTTTACTCCTTACTTATCTTTTCATGAAACAGAGAGAAAGAAAAGTCACAAATACAGACACACACACACACACACACACACACACACACACACTTATTGATAGAGCAGAGCCCCAACAGCCATGCTTTATTTTTTCTCTGAGTCTTCTTATACATTCTTAGACAAAAGTTTATTATAAAATTACATCACAGATAAAATTGTACACAAAACAGCATTACAGAGGGATGTCCATAGTAAGTTGAAAGCAGTGTTTCATTTATAAGCTCATTATAAGTTTCAAGCAATAGTTTCATATGGCCCTGCTTTATTATAGTGCAAACTTGTGGCTTCATTCTTTAATCTGACTTATAATGAATGATTTTTCTTGATCAGAAATCTGTGCCAAGCCTATTTCTTCTTACGGCAATTTTTGAAAGCTCAGTGTGCTCCTTTTATGCAGCCCTTACTATTCTATGAGGAGGGGACACATTCTATTCTCGATTCTAACTTGTCATGTCTTGGTGACAAAATAACTAAAACCATCTCCTTAAACTTTTTCCTAAATTTATTTGACTCAAATCAGGAATTCTATAAAATAATTAATATATCTAAACAGACTTATTCTATGTAGGTGCATCTTCATACTGACCGTTAGGAAATTTGCCAAATAGGGTAGGTTGATGCTCAGGAATCACTAGGCTATGTAATAGTGGCAGGAATGCCTTAGTATCGAGAAGCAATTCTGGGATGAAGTCTCTGGGTCCTTGCCTCACAGAGCACACCTATCAATGACATGCAAAATGATGAGCCATCTCCAGAAAACTCACTTGCTTGAATAACCTTTCTTAAATGGCTTCTGTCAACATATTTCCTTTATTTCTTTATATTATGTTTCCCCACTGAGTAGCAAGCTCTGTAAGTATGAAGAATTCAGTCTGCTTCATGCTTGGGTGTAGTGAGTTCTGTGAGATAACTGTGTGGAGGAATGAACTTTTGAGTGTGTTGCCCAGCTCTTCAGGGACAGGCTGGTTTCACTGTGACATGTTCCAGGCTGAAGTAACTTCTGCTAGGATTTTAACAAATACAGCACACAGCCCAGTAGTGCACAGTTCTCCTGAGAGCTCACTAAGGACACAGAACTTTCTTCCCTTCAATGCAGATCAGCTCCCGAATCCCAAATAATTGTCCTTACAGCTCCTGCTTTGCAGATGTGAACCCAGGATGGAATACCAGAGGGTCACCTGCTCTGTGCATACCTACTAATCACTTACCTTTCCAGGACAAGCACACAAGAGCTAGTTACGGAGATTCTGGCTGTAAGTCTGACAGCTTAGTGACCTGACATCACAATACAAGAACAGAAGACAGACAGTCAGGATCCACCAGGATCCAGTACACCATGATAGCTCAGTGACAACAAAAACTGCTTGCATTTCTGATTGGCAATCTGGGTGCTTTGCAGTGACTCAGATGACCACTCTCCTGCCTGTTGACACAGCCTGAGAATTCCCTGCAGCAAAACCATTGCTGACTTGTGTTTAGTCAGCCCTTATCTTAGACCAGAAGCTGCTCTTTCAGCTTGTAACAGTTCTTCTGCAATGCTCCCATTTTATACATAATGACATTGAGGTGACAATGTTAGTATCTTGAAAGAGTTGAACACTGGCTCTCTCTCAACTGTGTCTTAGGAGAGAATTGTCTTTTTTTTTTTTTGTGACAACTTTGTCACAGTTAGAATGGTGTGTATTTTATTAGTTTGTACTCCTCCAAATTGAAAAACTAAAATTTTGCCTCTGGACACTTGGCCACTTTTATCATAGTAATCCATATCCTAATAGCTGCTGCATTGGCATCATTTGAAATCTTATTAAAAACAGGTCTTGACAATTCACTGCAGGCAACCATATGTCCCTCATTCTTCTGCACAAATACACAACCTACATCTCACAATTTCTAGAAACCTCAGATGACCAACAAGTGACTTGATGGTCCCCAACATAAAGCATAACCTCAACACATTTTCTCTCTCTCTCTCTCTCTCTCTCTCTCTCTCTCTCTCTCTCTCTCTCTCTCCCTCTGTACGTCTGTCTGTCTGTCTGTCTGTATTTGGGTTGTGTGTCTTTCTGTAGCCCTAGTTAACTTGTATCTGGGCATTTAGTCAGGCTGGCCACTAACTCAGAAACATTCACCTATATCATCCTCAGGAGTGCTTGGATCACCACTATATCTGGTTACTAAATTGACATGTTAAAACATCTCATATTGTGGCCATTTCTCCCCTATATACTGGACTCTTGATTGATTACGACTTGAGGAGGGGGAAAAAAATCAAGAAAAAAATTGAACAATTTCTAGAATTCTATGAAAATGAAGACACAACATACCCAAACTTATGGTACCAAAAGAAAACACTAATAAGAGGAAACTTTGCAGTACAAAGTTCCTTCAAAAAGAAATTAGGGAGATCTCAACCTAACAATTTAAGGGCACACACGAAAGCTCTATATCAAAAAGAAGCAAATATACTCAAATGTATAGATAAGAGAAAATCAAACTCAGGGCTGAAATCAGTCACTTAGAAAGAAAAAATGAAACCGAAGAATGAAAATGTGGTTAATTTATATAATGAATTGCTATTCAACTATTAAAAATCAAGGACAAATGAATTTTGCGGACAAATGGATAGAACTAGAAAATATTCTGAGCGCAGTAACCCAGGCCCAAGAGGACATGAATGGAATGTACTCATTGTAAGTGGATACTAGCCATAAAATACAGAATACCCAGGTTATACCTCATAGAACCAAAGAAGTTAAAAAAGAAGGAAGGCCCATGTGGGGATTCTTTAATCACATTTAGAATGGGAAACAAAATAAACAAATGTAGGAAGCAGAGGGAGGGAGAAGAACAGAGTGGAAAATAGAAGTGGAGAAGGAAGGGGCCAGGATCCTGTGTGGGGAGAGACAAGAGAGAGACTAGGAGGGCAGGACAATGAATGGAAATCTGCAACTGTGGGAGGTGTGGGGAGTTGGCAGAATCTATAGAAAGTCCCAGAGACTTGGGATAGGGAGGCTTCCAGGAGCCAATTCAGGTGACCTTACGTGAGATGCCTAACAGTGGGGACATGGAACTTGAAGAGTCCACCTCCTGTAGCCAGGCAGGACCCACAGTGAAGGGCTAAAGACCAAACCTGCCTACAAAACCCTGACTCAAAATTTGTCATGTCTACAAGAAATACAGGGAGAAAGATGGAGCAGAGATTGAAGGAATAGCCAACAAAAACCAGACCAACTTGAAACACATCCCATGGGCAAGTAGTAATCCTTGACATTATTATTAATGACATTCTGTTATGCTTGCAGAAAGGAGCCTAGAATGACTGTCTTCCAAGAGACTGTACCTAGCAGCAGACTAAAACAGATGCAGATACCCACAGACAAACATATGATAGAGGTCAGAGATGCTTATGGAAGAGTTGTGGAAAGGATAATAGGCCTTTAGGCTAAGGAGAACACCACAGAGAAACCTACAGAGTCATCTAACCTGGATCCATGGAGTTCTTAGGGACTGAATCACCAGCCGAAGAACATACACAGACTGGAACAAGGTTTTCCGCATATGAGTAGCAGACATGCAGTTCAGTATGTAGGCTGCCTTGTCTGACATCTGTGGAGGATGTGCCTAATCTGGCAGAGACATGATGATGGGGTTGGAATAAACCTAAAGGGCCCATCCTCTCAGATAAGGGAAAGGGCAATAGAGGATGGATTCTGTTAGGGGGAGGGCTGGATGGCTAAGCTGCATTTGGGATGGAAAGAAAGAAATAAAAAAAGAAAGAAAGAAACAAAAAGATGGACAGGAGACAGAGAGAAAGGAAGACACAGACACACACAACACCACAGAGAGAGGAGAGAGACAGAGAGACAGAGAGACAGAGACAGAGACAGAGAGTTCTGAAGTTTATAACAAACTGATCTGGAATCGGAGTAGAGTGTGTGGGGCAACATTGGTTGGATTTCCTGATGGTACAGCATGCACAGTGCAAAGGGCAAGTGTGTAGACTTCAGAACTAAAGCTCCAGTGGAATGAGAGAGCCACACACTTACAAGACAATCTGTACAGAGAATATCTTGTTGATTGTATGGAGGTATTACTTATCATTAAAAAACCTTATGGCTTTAGGAATGGGTAGAAGAAAAGGTAGGATATCAGGTATGCAGAAAGGATTTCAGAACAGACCAGGCACAGGCAGACCTGGCTCTACGGAGGAGATGCATGGTACCCAAGCAGAGGTACCCTACCACATGGTAGAATGTAGATTAGAATAAATGGGATATTACTTTATGGACCTATCTGGAGAAAAATACAATGTTATGGCCAAGGTGTTTGTCAATATATTTTGAGATTCAGACTTATTATTCCAAATCTTGTGGCCAGGAGTAAAATCACCCACACTTTTAACAACTCTGTTCACTGCACCCTTGATTGGGAATTAATATTTGTTTATTGAGTGTTCAGAATACTGCTACTACATTTTTTCTCAAATTCTACATTTAGTTCAGTAACACTCCATGGGGTCTTATTCTCTCAGTATAAGAAGCTGGAAGCTAGAGTATGAGGCCAGCCTCCACAATAAAATAAAATATTTGTGAGACAGATATCTGAGCTCAAGTATACAAGATTTAAATAACTCTTACAACATAGCAAGACAAAAAGTATAATTGAGAAATGGGGTATGTGTGTGTATGTGTGTTTGTGTGTGTGTGAGTGTGTGTGTGTGTACTGGAAGAAAACTGAAGACATAAAGTGTTTGACAGTGTGTGCTACATTTTCAGACTATCCCAGCTATAACATCTGGTGACTCAAAAACTACCTGTAACAACTTCATCTTGGGGTTCAACAATTTCTTCGCCTCTGGCAAACTCACAAATGACATTCAAACAAATACATTACAGTGATAATATTTTAAACACTTTAATTTCATGTATATGTGTGAATATTATGGCTGCATTTTATCATGTGAGGTATAATGTGTACTATGTGTGGTACATGATTCCTGAAAAATGCAAAAGGAGATCTCTCAAGCTCCAGTTCTAAAAATTAAAAATTCAATCTTACATGGTGGTGGTTGCCTTTCTTCCAACATTATGGACAGCCTGATTGATGTATCAATGTCCAGGAAATCAATAGATAATGAGAGCCTATCTCAAAATAAATAAATAGTGCTGGAGAAAGGACTCAGCATTTAAAAGCATTGACACTCTTCCCAACACCCACATTGCAGATCACAATTTTCTATAACTACAGTTCCAGGAGATACAATGCCCCATCTGCCGTCTGTCAGCACTACATGCACATGATGCAGAGACACAAACTCAGACAAAATACTCATCCACATAAAATAAATAACAAGTACATCTCAAACATCAGAATAAATGCAACAAACCAGAGGAAAATCGAAAGAATGGGAAAAGGTGTCTGCAAGATGACCAAAAGTACTATTGTCCTAGGTGAACAGCATGTTAAAACAAATCGTGAACCATATCAGAGAGAATTTGAGGCATGGAGAAGTAGGAACACTTGAGCCCTACTGATACACATGCAACAGTGTAACTCCAGAGGAAAAGTATGGCAGTGTCTAAAAAAGAAATAAGAATAATTATCAGATTACATAGCAATGCCACTTCTACCTTAATATCCAAGAAAAAATGAAAGTCTAGGTCCAGATAAAACTTTAAATAAATTGTTACAGTAGTACTGTTGAAATAGCAAAAGGTAAAAATAAAATGCCATACTGAATAAATAACCCTCGAATATTTATACAATGGAATAATATTCACCATACATAGAAAGAAACGTATTGACCTATACAACTTGGATGAATCTCAAAGCTTTATCTGGAAAGTAATATTACAGAAAAGACAAATTATCAGATAACTTTTACCTGTTAGGTCCAAAAACTAGACACCATCAGAAGCATAGAAAATATGCAGGAAGTTATCAGGAGTGAGAGGATGGGACAGAAACAATGATGTAATACACATGGAGGGTTTCCTGGGTCCTCGCTAGAAATTTCAGAAACTAGAGAGAAGATGTGGTTGCTTCAGCATGTGAACAAGTTCAACACCCCAAAAAGTGCACTGAAAATTGGGAGCCTGATGCGTGGGTTTGATTTTTCAAAACCTACTTTAATAAGTGTTCTTAAACACTTTAACCACCTTTGAGCCCACCTATCCGAGGCAGGGAAAAGAAATGTTAATAGAAAACAGGGTTGTGAACCTGTTTAGAAGTAGTTTTTTGGGGTGATTCCCATCTTTGTTGTCAGCATATTAGTACCCCAGTCAAAACCATCAAACATGAATCACTAGCAGTATTCCAGCTCATTTAGAAAACACCAAACATGAATCAGTGGCAGTGGCTCGAATCCAGAAGAAACCACATTGTTGGGAAGCCAACTCTGAGCAGAAAGCCGCTATCATCTTTGCAGTCATCTCAGGCCATATACCCTGACAGGAGACTTGTTGTCAACAGCCTACAACAGCTGAGCACACTCTGATAAACATCATGTTTTTCTCCCATATCTTGTTTTGCTGTTTAGTGCTCCCAGCTGCAAGGTGCATGTGGTAAAGTGTCTTCAGCTGCACTCCCCTGCTTGTGCTTATATAACCCATGATTTCCTTTCAATAAACGGGACTTGAACAGACTCTCTGTCTTGTCTCCATTCTTCGAGTCTCTTGCCCTTCCATCCCCACTCTCTCTCTTGCTAGACCCTGACCCACAGACTGAAGCAGCAGCTCCGGGTGGAATCAAAGTGGCCCCCAAACGTGGGGCAGAACGGGCTATTACACCCCATGCCTCTGCTGTATTAGCATGAGTCCCTGGAAGCAGCAAGAAACACCCTGAATACTCTGGGAAGCTCTTTGGTGCTTTTCTTTCCACAAAGTCATGACAAGCTAAGATAAGCAAAGAGCAGCAGCAAAGCATGGCAAGGGAACTCAATGAAAAGCATCCTCTCACTGCCTGTGGGGTTGCATTTATATTCTTCCCAATCCTCTCAATCATCCACTCCAGCGAAACATCATATTCCCTCTCACAAGATAGGCTTCAGCAAAAGAACATGTGTGTTCTCATCAAAGCATCCACTCACATGTCTGCTTCAGCAAAACATCCTCTCATAAGACAGTTTCCAGAAAAGTGTCATATGAAACAACTGAGTCTCCAAAGAATCCAGAAGTTTCTACTTCATATCCCCCTTTCTGTTTAAAAAAAAAAAGTCTTTTTCTCTAATATTAACAGTCTACACATAAAAGAAATAATTGTAAGAACTATAAAGCTTTACATATCATTTTAAATAAATGGCTTATGTACAATATAGCCGTACAATATAGCCAAACATTAGTTTAACAAAATAACGTGAAAATTCTTAATGGTTATGGCCCCTGCAGTCATGCAGGAAATCCTGTGTTCATTTGCCAGAACTGTGAAATTTGAGAAGTCAGAAGGGGTGAGAAGTTAGGGAGACTTTTAGAGGATGGCAACCCTAACATATACCAGAGACTGGTGATCCTCTCTGGAGAGAAATGTGAGCACATAGAAGATGAGGAGTCCCAAAGAAGTTGTCCTGACAGAAAACACTCATTATCCTACAGGTCAGAAAATGGCCTCCTGTCTGACTATGATGGGAGCATTACCTTTATATTTCTGGTAAAGAGGGAGGAGAGAAAAGATTAATCCCAGTGGATTAACTAGGGGGCAGTGGGAAGAAAACTACCAATGACTCCAGAGAATAAGCAATCCTCAAAGCACAGGTCTAGAAAGTAAGGAGGTTCAGAGCCAGGGTAGGACTAACTCAGGGACACCTCAGGCAGGAAAGGAGAATTATCCCTGAATGCCCTGCTGCAGCACTTGGTCCCTGGTTGTAAGAGGTCACCTTGGTTGCTCCAAGGGCTGTCCCCAGATTGAGTACCATGTTTGGAAAGGATGTGGAAAAAGAAGTCAGGAGACTGGACTCAAAGTGCAGGCAGGTTTATTTCAGAGACCTTGGGAAGAGCTCACACTATGCAAGTATGTTTCTCTTACAACTAGAACCTTTCCCAAGCTAGGAGAGAGGAAGGGAGGGATTATGTGCACAAGGAGGAGACTAAAGTATTCTTTGCAGACAGAGTTGGCCTTCTGCAGTTAGGTTGTGTGTTCAAACAGAGTTCAGAACACATGCAGAGCACTACTGTGTTCAAGATGTTTCCAAATGCTTCAAGATTGTCTTGGAACCTTGGGCTGGGAGTATACAATATATTGGGCAAGTTGCTTCAGATCTCTGGAAGAGCAGTTAAGGACTGTTAGCCAGTTGGCTATCTGACCATCTTTCAAGCTAATCCCTCCCCAAACTCCAGCCACCACCCTAACACAAGGTCTTACTCTGTAATCATGAATATCCTGGAAATCATTCTGTAGGCCAGTCCTTCCTCAAAATCAGAGTTCTGAGTGTCTCTGTTCTGCAAGTCCTGGAATTAAAGGCATGTCTTTTTTTCTTTAATTTATTTAGTTATTTAAATCACATTGTAATTACTTATTTACACAGAGGTTATAAACACAAAAAGGCAGGATGTGGGGAAGGGAATGGCACCAGAGCATAGGTGTTCAGGGAGAGTACAGATACCTTTCAGAACAGGGTATCAGCTGGTGTAGGTTCAGGGGACAGGTCACTATGACTCTGCCTATGATTCACTTGTCCTTATCTAAGTTGGTACTGTCCACGGAGACTGTAAAGGCATGTCTTGATACACTCAGCATCTCCAATTACTGTTGAAAAAATTTGATCAAACTGTTGCATCAAGGTGTCAAATAAATATTAAAATTTAAACCCATGTTAGATCCTTGTTATTTTCTTTTGTGTGTGTGTGTGTGTGTGTATGTGTCACTGCTTTTTGTATCCTATGCTCGCATCAAATTCACTTTTTAGCCAAAGTTAATTTTGAATTTCAGATCCTCCATGTCCTGATTGCCAGGATGAAAGATGTGTCACCACAGCCATTTATGTGCTTCTTCTCTTTAACTGACAAATATTTATAGGTCACCATATTGGGCTTTGCTTTAAAATACTCTGAATTCCAGGAAGACTAGGTGAGAGATGGGATAAAATTGTTTGTGATCATTAGTGTCTGGGCACATGTGTGCAGTTCAGAAACAAACTTCTGGAGTTGGTCTCTCCTTCCCCCAGAGACCTGACAGTATATGTCAGCTCTTCAGGTGGGCAATCACTTTTAATCTACTAAGTCATTTTACCAGACTGAAATTAAAAAATGTTTAGAAAGGATGAAAGTAAGTACAGAGATTTTCACTCTAATACTCTCTGCTTTTGAATTAATTCCTAATTTTCCCATAATAAATATTAAATTAAACGGGATTAAAACACTGCAGACATCTGAGTACAGCCTGCCTTGTTGCCACTTGAACTTCTGACACATACTTCAACTGTCTGAAGTACAGATCTATTGTTTGTCATCCCTAGTTTAAGCTTACAATCAAGTCTACATCCTGTCCCTTCACAGTAAAGTTACCTGCTTTCCTGAACAAACAGACACACATACCCTCTGTCACTCCCCAGTAGCTTCCTGTTTCTGAAAATGACAGTACTATTCAGGGTGATGCTCACTGGTAACTTGGGAGTCAACCTTGACTCCTGTCTTCCTGCTATTACATTCAATCAACAAATATGACCCCTTCTCACCATCCTGCTGAGAGCAGCCTTCCTTGTCAATCTAGACCTGAGCTGTTACAAAAGCCTTCTCACTAGTCACCTTGATTCTATGCTTGTCCTCTGCACTTGTCCTCCACAAGAATCCAAGAAATGCATTTAAGAGCATCACCTGGTGTGTGGAGATGGTGCAGCAGGTAGTCAGCTAAATGTCAAGACTGACATCCTGAGGTCAGTCCCTGAGTTCCATATAGATGAAAGACAGAACGGACTCCCCTAAATTGTCCTCTGACCTTCACAGTAACACCGTGGCACATGTATGACAAGACACAATAAATAAATGAACATAATGAAAATTATTTTTCAGGACTGGAGACTTGATTTGTAATTGAGTGTGCACAGTTCTAATAAAAACCCACATTAGAATCTCAGCACCTACATCAGTTGGTTCACAGATGCCATTCCTCCAGCTTCAGAGGCTCTCAAACCCTCTTCTGTCCTCCCTGGCACATGCATACATGTGCAAAACATGTGTGCTCTTTGCATACTATCTGCCACATGTCTGGAAACATCTTAACTCAAATATGTTGGAGAGAGATAATCACCAAAAGATCCACCTGTGCCACAGAGCTCTGACATCCCAAGAAACTACCTACTTCCTCATTAGTGGTCGATGGTTTTAATACAATGCAGGAATGGGATTTGACAAGGGCTGCTATCTTAGTGTAGAAATCAAACCACTAAGCTTATTCTTTAAATGTGTGGGTGCTGGGTGTGATGGCACATGTTTATAATCCAGCACTCACATGTCTGGGCTAGAAGTGTTGCTAGAGTTTGAGGCTAGCCTGGGCTACAAACTAAGACTGCATCTCAATGAGAAAGCAGAAATTCAATATATCTGGTAGATATAGGTTAGAAATGAGAACAGTGGGGATAATGAAGTCAAAGGTGGCACTGGAGAAAAGCTCAGCTGTTGAGAGTTCAGATAAAGTTAATTAAGTTCCACAGGTCTTCAGTTCAGTTCTAAGCACTGACTTGGCAGCTCCCAACTATCTATAACTATAATTCCAGAGATTCAGACATTCTCTTAATGATGTGTGCAGGAAAAAACCTACACACACACATTAAGTAATAAAATCATTTTTTTAAAAAAAGCAGAAGTTGCCTTACTAAATTTCTAATAGAAACTGAGACATATTTTTCATGGGAGGTATTGGGCATGTTGAGCAACTGCACTCTTGGAGAAATCAAAGGTGGCTGTCAGTTCTGGTTGTCAGAATAGAATGTATTAACAGTCACTTCACACATTAATGTTTTTGTGGAAACCCCAAACTACAGAGTTATATGTCTTTCATCCCAAAAGTCTGAATATAAATCTATTTTATATAAAAAATAAACCAAGAGTTCTTGTGGAGATGTCTCATTCATTGAATGTTTAATGCAATGTGCAGAACTGAGCCTAGATTGCATGCTCATCCCTTTAAAAAAAAAAAAGGAAAGAAAAAGTTCCAAGTACATCAGTAATCTGGAAAGTCAGCACTGGGGAGGTAGAGACAGGAGGTCTCTGGAGTGATGGCTCAGTGGTCAAGTGTGTTTTCTTCTCTTAGAGAGGACTCAAGTCCTATTACTAGCATCTCCAATGGCGCTAAGGATCTCTTGCAACTGAAGCTTGGGTGAGGTCATGCCTCTCCTCTGCCCTCTGGGGGTACTGAGCTCACATGCATTCATGCCCACTCCAACACACAAATACACCAAACACATACATAGACACACACACACACACACACACACACACTTTAATAAATAAAAAAAAATCTATTGAAAGTGAACTTTCCCACCTAACAGAAGAACTGATAATGTTGAAACAGGTTCAAAATCTTGGTAAATCTCATAATTAAGAAAAGCAGGTGTTGTCAAGCTGCTAGTGTATGCTTTCTCCAGTTTCTTTTTGTAGGCACTTAGAGCTATGACTTTTCCTCTTAGGACTGCTTTCATTGTATCCCACAAGTTTTGGTATGATTGTCTTCATTTTCATTAAATTCTAAAAGTCTTTAATTTCTTTCTTTCTTTCTTCCCTGACCAAGTTATCTTTGAGTAGAGCTTTGTTCAATTTCCACATGTATGTGGGCTTTCCATTGATTTTATAATTATTGAAGACCAGCCTTAGTCCATGGTGATCTGATAGAATGCATGGAATTATTTCAATTTTCTTGTATCTGTTGAGGCCTCTGTTGTGACCAATTATATGATCAGTTTTGGAGAAAGTACCATGAGGTGCTGATAAGAAGGTATATTCTTTTGTTTTTTGGATGAAATGTTCTATAAATATCTTCTAAATACACTTGGTTTATAACTTCTCTTAGTTTCTACTGTGTCTCTGTGTAGTTTCTGTTCCCATGATCTGTCCATTGCTGAGAGTGAGGTGCTGAAGTCTCCCACTATTATTGTGTGAGGTGCAATGTGTGCTTTGAGCTTTAGTAAAGTTTCTTTTATGAATGTGGGTGCCCTGCATTTGGTGCATAGATGTTCAGAATCGAGATTTCATCTTGGTTGATTTTTCCTTTGAGGAGTATTGAAGTGTCCATCCTTGTCTTTCTTGATAACTTTTGGTTGAAAGTCAATTTTATTCAATATTAGAATGGCTACTCCAGCTTGTTTCTTGGGACCATTTGTTTGTCAAATTGTTTTCCAGTCTTTTATTCTGAGGTAGTGTGTGTCTTTGTCACTGAAGTACATTTCCTGTATACAGCAAAATGCTGGTCCTGTTTACATAGCCAGTCCATTAGTCTATGTCTTTTTATTGGGGAATTGAGTCCATTAATGTTAAGAGATATTAAGGAAAAGTATTTGTTGCTTCCTGTTATTTTTGTTATTAGAGGTGGAGTTATGTTTGTGTGGCTATCTTCTATTGTGTTTGCTGGAAGATTATTTATTGCTTTTTCTAGGGTACAATTTCCCTCCTTGTGTTGGAGGTTTCCCTCTATAAGTAATTTCAGGAAGGAATCTACATTTTAGGAACAAAGAAGTAGGCTTCAGACATAAAAATGACTTTGGGTTAAGACAGGGAAGTTGGCTCAGATATTTTGGTCATTTTGATAAGCCCTTACAAACAGTGATCACGAGTGTTCACGGAATTTTGTTTATTGCCTTGCTTGTTCTTTGACTATTTGTGTTGATTGCCTTGCTTGTTCCTTGACTATTTGCGTCTTTTTATTGCTAGTTCCTCAACCTAGAACTAACCTTAATACTTGCATGTAATTAAAATGGTATAAAAGCCAAAAGGTGGTGGAAGATGTTATAGGGGGTTTCTAGGGAGGGGAAATGGGGAAAGGGAATGGCATCTCAAATGTAAATAAATAAAATATTCAATGAAAAAACAAAAGAAAAGCAGGTGTAACCCAGCTCCCAGCCTTGCTGTACCAGTCCTGGGAGACATAACTGTGACACCCCAGTAGGAGGACCATAACTACCGGTCATGTGGACATCACCTAAAGTCCTGCCCCATGCAAATAATGCATCCCTAATATTCAGACTGAGTCAATGGGAAGATTCTAACTCTGGATCCCACTCCACCCAAAAATATATTTATAAGGAACTTGTCCACAAGAATAATGTGCACAATTATTTCACCAAGAATCATCTGAGGGTGCCTGCCTGTCTTACTGAGCGAAACACTCCAGGGAAGAGTTTTCTCTCCTAAAGTGTTCATCTTTGGACCCTGGCTCTGCCAAGCAGGCTCCCACATCTGTTTGCTGCTGTGGCTACAGGATGCCTTTTGTGGTTTATTGTTTCATTGCAGCCACCTCCCACCATTCCCCTTGTGGCTCCAGCTAAGGTTTCTAACCACCTGCCACCACTAGCTCTGGGACTGCTGAGGTAGCAGAGATATGGATGGACACCTGACTGCCCCAGCTTACCCTGTGAGAATGTATCATTTGCCATTCCTGTCCAGCCAGAGCCCCACAGAAGCTGTTGTCCTAGTAGGTAGAGATCCTCCCATTGCTTCTTGTCTCTCCTGAGATGCTGGCTGGTCTATTATCTGTATCCCAGTGTTAAGAGAACAAATGCAGATTGACAAAAAATTATTATTTTTTCTTAAAAGAGAACATAGAAGCAATTGAGAAGAACCCAACATTAAACTCTGACCTCTAATTTCATGCACACAGTGTAAACAAACATGCAACCTACACACACACACACAACAATTTAGACACACAAAAGCTAAAAAATAAAGTTCCACAAAGCTTACAGGATATATCTTAAGGATAATTTATTTCATTGATATGGAGGGTCTCAAATTGATTACAGTCAATTTATTTGAATAAAAGAAACATTAATTCCATGAAAGTGTTACCATGACACATGACACAGAAACTTGGGTGCTTCAGAGACTTTAAAAACAATGTAGCCGTGTCTCAACTCAGGATCCTTAGCAAGAATCATATATACATGGGAGGTGATACAGAGAACTCTGTTCTTCCACATCCTAGAAAACAAGCAGTGAGATAACACAGGATGGGACTGTTGGTAATGGGATCTTCTCCAAGAGTGTTGCTGATTTAGGTATGTGTGATGTTTGAGGGAGAATGTCTCCCTTAGATTCAGGAATTTAAAATGTGATCCCCTATTATGGTGCAGTTTGCGGATGTTATAGGCAGGTGCAGCCTTTCTGGAAGAAGTATATCACTAGGATAGACTTTTAGGTTTCACAGCCTTTTCAAACTTCTAGTTTGGTGTTCCTGCTTCCTGCTTGCAGTTGAAGCTGTGCTCTCTTACTTTCTTTCTCCTGCTACCATGCCTTTGTGACATGATGAACTCTTATTGCTTCAGAACCATAAGCCCATATAAATTCAATATAAGTTCCTTATCATCATGTTGTTTTTATCACAGCCACGGAAAAGTCACTCATACAAACTGAGACCATCATATGTCCATTAAAGTTCATGAGCATGAATGCACAAACCTGCAATTCTAGCACTCCTGAGGCTGGGGCAGGAAGAACAAGTTCTAACTAACCAAGCCTGGGCTATATACCAAAATCCTCCATCCCCAAACAAAGTACAACAAATCAGTGTGGAGATGGTTTGTAAGGGGAAGCATTCACATAGCACTGTCTATCAAACCCCTCAGGAAATCCCTCAGGCAACAAGCTGGCATCTTACCTCCATGATGTCCTTGTCAATGTCTAGAATTAGACATAAACTCCAGGTTTTTCCATTTGAAACGTCATCTCCATGTTATCCATACTAAATGTTACATCTACTTAACAAAATGAATGATAGAAATTCATGAATCAAAACATTACTTTTAAAAGGTTTATTTAATATTTTATTTTATATATGGGCGTAGCTGGTCTTTGTGAGTTCTTTCTGCTGATCAAAGTGGGACCTTCCTTTTTAGATACTCTTTGATCCCTCAAACACCAGATATGAGAGGAAAAAATGATAGAAGGGAAAGAGGGCAGCATTATTGTTAGACAACTTCCTGTTGATTTGGGGATGTTTAGTTCCTTAGAGACATTTGATCTTCACTATCAAGACATATAAGTTTTTTCTTTCACGTTTGCAAAGGAACCTGACAACAGCAACCAACAGCTACTAATAGCGACCACCACCCCACACCACTGCTGAATGCCTTAGTATTTATATTACCTGCAATTCCTCCCAATATTCCACAATTGGACAA